>VZTO01015619.1:217718-294915 GCA_013400615.1 Syrrhaptes paradoxus
AAGCCTAAGTCAAATTTATTGAAATAGAAAAAAAAAAAAAAAAAAAGAAAAGAAAAAAGAAAAAAAAAGAAAGAAAGAAAGAAAAAAACAAGCCATGCTCCTGATGAAAGCAGCTGTCATTCAGCACTAGGACTTGCCCTTCGAACAGCTGTACTTGATCTCAAAACTCTCACCTGCACAGCATGGTAGGCTGAATCAACTCCGCTCTTTGTCTCACTACCTCAGATAAGCCTGTCATCAAAGTGAAGAGATAAAAAAGAGACAATCATAACTCTAATGTCATATTTGACAGAGGAAGCTGTTAGTCAAGTAGCTTTAAACTGTTTCTCCTCTACACGTATCAAGTGACATCCTGGCACAGCGACAAGAACTTATCACGGTACTTTTTTATATGAGAAAGAAGAAAAAAAAAATACCAGAACAGATGTGTCATCAGAGACACACCTTTCAGTGGACCTTCAAAGTGAAGAACTGGAGAGACTCTTTTATGAGACAAGTGTCACAACAACTCCATCTTCACAGAGGTGCCTACACAGGCCACTGCAGACAGCATGTAGCAGATATTAGAGGTAACTACACAAATAAGGAATTGGCTCAAAGTGCCAAGAAAACAGGTTTTCTAGGGCCAGATCCTGAATTTGCTACTCAGGCAAAATGCTAAGTAGTGTAGGAACTGGTCCAAAGGCAGCTTCCTAATAAGAAACTGAAAATAGCTTGCTCATCATAGCTGGCATTCCAGGAAAGGTGAGGAGGAGAGCTAGCCCCAAATGTACAGACCGGGGTGTGGTGGATTCAGGCTGTTGACTACTCGCAAGACAATTGTTAACCCATCCATCATATCAAATAATTATCAAACATATATCTGGGTATCATCGAAGTTCTGCTTTTAGTAATGCAGAAGCTTGAGTAGTTCCATTTGCATTTACGCACTCCATTTGACCCAGGGATCTCACAAAGCTCCAGAAACGGTGTTCATAACGTTCTGGTCAGATGGAGCTTTTGCCTACAGAAAAATGCTCGTGTTGGAAAGGCGTCAGCACAGCTCTGGGCCTACGGGGCCCCTTGTTGATATAAAAAGGAGGTGAGCTGGATTTAATTCAAGAGATCCACAGTAGGTTTACACACCTAAGCTACCTTGTGACTTGTTTACCTGCCTGTATCTCCCACGGGGATCTTACACAAAACCTTCAGCATCTAGGAGTTTGCCTTGACTGAGGGGTTTTGTTCTTAGCACTACGTTTTTGTTTTCAGCACAGGTTTCAGCTGAATAAAGGTCAAGGAGAAGTACAAAAGACAGTGAATTTGGCTCCTAACCCTTAAAGTTTCGACTTTAGAAGTGCCTAAAATGAAGATGCAGGCAGTGCTAGCTCCCAGTTACACGTGCCTGTAACAGGGTGGTACGGGTAACTCCAGTACCATACCTCACCCTAGTGTTGGATTAGTCTCACAGAAATTAGGCTTCTAGACGTTAAGCATCTCATCTCAGCCATGGATCTCAGCTGCCCGTGGGGTCCGTGGAAAGAGTCAGAAACCTCCACAAAGTGAGCGAGCATGTTCTGGGCTGGGTGCTGCTGGCGGGGAGGCACCTCTGACGGGCTGAGCTCCCCTCTGGAGTGAGATGTGAGATGATTTGCTTTGGTTAGAGATGTGGCTTTTTTGGTGAATGTTAGATGTGATGAATCCCACCCCTAGAGCCAGATCTTTAAATATCTCCAGGTCCTTCCAGTGTAAACAGGCAGAGGGATTTTCACAGGTTTCTAGACACCCAACTCCCACACAGCTCATCAGGAACAAGGCACCTCAGGAGTTTTTAAGTCCTGTAAACACCTGTCTTTATGGTTAATGTTAAATATAACCCTAAATATCCACAGAAAAACAGGAATGACAATCAATTCCAAACCACAGCTACATCACAGAGGCATTGGGGGAATAAATGTGCTGGTTGAGGATGACAATCCAGTTTGAAATGAATTTTGGGTTTTAGTAAGATATCCCCTTTCTCAGTAAGAAAAATGTGATCAGACCACTTGAAAAGTTGTAATGTAATGAAAATATTTAGCAACCAAAAAAATTCCAAATTAGAAGTAATTTTGAAATTTAAAAAAACCCCAAAACAATTGTTTTCCCAAAGATTGAAAGGGATGCTGGCAAAATCCTTCAACTCTGCAGCACTTTTCTTCTGAATCTTCAGTTAAATAATTCCATTTTCCGCACATGTTTCAGTGTTTGCAGAATTACAGCTGTCATTTCTGAGGCCATTTGTGAGTTCATTGATGAAAACCAGAAAACACAAAGTGGTCTCTATGTCAAAGCTGTTGCATACCCAGTAAGTGCATGTGCAAATATGTGGTTCATGATACACCACTGTAAGGATAAGTCCTGAACGTAAAAGCCAGTAAAGCTCCTTCTCTGTGGTTTTACACTGATACCAGAATAAGAAAGGTCCAACTTCTGTGTTCTCATGGCTGCTGCTGGATTTCAAGAAAGCACCGTGGGCAACACGCAAAGTTGCCTAAATGATTTGCTGTTATTTCTCAACTTATTTTAAAGGATTTTCTTTTTCATTTTACAAACTTTAAACATCATAATTATGTATAAGCTACCATGTTATTATGTTCCTATAAAAACTAATTATGCAGCTGGGAATAAGGAAAGATTGAAACAGAAGTACTATTCCACTATCAGAATATTTCCAATTTGGAAATTATGTAGGACACCATAACACAAGTATTATCTGAACACAGTACCTGTAAGAAATCCTCTGTGAAGCACCATCATTTGTCATTGAGATGAAGCCAAAATGTTGGATATATGATTCAAATTCTCGCAGTCAGCCCAGAATGACAGTTGAGTGACTTTGTTTTACATGAGGCCCTAACAGAAACATCACACAAAACTAGAAAAAATTAATGCTGAGATTAATGCTGATTTTTCACAGCCACCTGTTACTGGAAGGCTCTGAGCTTTTCTAGGCACTGCCATCTCTAACAATTGCTGCCCTTGCTGGCACCAACAGACACATGGAGGAGCAAGAGTGGCCATTAGGGACTGACCCATTTTCTGCCCCGTGGTACTGCCTGTGTCCCCTGTCACGGATGCAGTGGGAGCTCTGGTCGGCTCTGAGGGGCAAGAGAATTCAGTCTTGGATAATTTTTACATCTGACCTGCAAAATGCAGGTCACTCAGCAAGGATGAAACATAATACTTCCTAAGACCCAGACAGAAGAAAGGTTATTCCTACTGTGTCATAGCAGCTAAGCCACAGGAAGCTGGTGAAACACTCTGCCCGCTTTCCTGAAATAAAACAGTTTTAGTTTCATGCATGTAGTGAATTTTTACCTTACACTTCTGAATTTGAGCCACAATTATCTTATCTGTAGGGTGATTAGACAGCCTACTCTTTCCCTCCTTTTCTACTCCTCTGCTAGCCCAGGAGGGGGCTGGATGCCCAGGAGCATCCTGCCTTCCCTTGCCACTGGTGGCTTTGCATACACATGATGCAATGGAGCATGTTTGGGAGAGTTTGCTCTTTGGTCAGGGACCCCTTCCAGGCACTGAGTTTTCACTGATAGCATCATCACCCGAGCTTGCTGTTTTACACCCTAGGTTATGTTCTTCCATGGGTTTCCTTCCTCCGCACTTGTACTGACTTTACTTCACGGTGCTATTTTTGAAATCACACTAGATCAAATTCTCCGCTCAGTTCCTCTTGCGTAACCACTGCAGGGCAGCGTGCATATAAATGAGGGCACGGTTTAGCCTACTGTGTATAAATTAACGTGAATTTAGACATTAAGCACAGGTGACTTGCAGTTTCCCTCTCATATAAGCAGACTCTGCTCTGAAATGCCAAAGAAATAATTACCTTCAGGGTAGTGCAGAACTCAGCAGTTTTTCCATCTGCCAGTGCAAGTAACTCCTTTTTATGTCATCTTTACTGTTGCCAACATAGCAGAAGACGGTGATGATGTAGAGACAGGGCTTACCCACCTGCTAAAAGGAAGACCATTCCTGTGGATATAAGAAAATTGCTGTAATGAGTGTATTTTAGAGATTTTTTTAGCCATGCCTTTCTGACACACCTTTATGGTGGGTTGTTGGGCTGAAAATAGTAACTCAGGAAAACTAAACCAGAGCTGGCTAACCCCGAGCGTATACACATGCATTCCCTGTGTGATTAATGTCTGTGTGCAACCAGTTTGGGTCTCAGGTAGGCAGGGACTGCTGGCAAGTAGGATTTTTTCTTTGTCTTGCACTGAGCCAATTGATCTTTTCTGCAGCCCTGGACTGCACTGAAGGAGTCATCAGCCCGTCACTGGGTTAGTTACTTCCTTTCTCCCAAGTTATTCCCCTGCCAGGCTGTTGCTTAGTCTGTTATAACACAGCAAAGGGATCTTTGCGAGATCCATTTGTCTTCCTTAAGCCTTGAAGTCATCAAAACTTGTATTATGTAGGGAGTGTTTTATCCTGTGTTTCCAAAACATGACAGCAGCATGGCTACTTTCTCATCTGCACTGTTTAAAAGCTGTGGGTGACTCTGCCAGCTCACACATTGCCGTAGTCTGCTTTGTAACATCAGAAACATGAGAGTGTGGCATCCCCTTACTGCTCCCTGAAATACAAAACTCATCTGATGTTTGAACTTTAAACTCACGAGCTCAGAAATAACACACATAATGCGAAACGTAACTTGCAGCTCAAGGCCTGGACGTATTGAGAAGACTGACAACCTTATGGCTGCTGCTTCTCACGACCAGGTGAATGGCTGGCAAGTGACCTGTAGTTCCTTGGATTCCATCAAAAGCTTCATTAACGGCACTTCTTGCCTCTGAAAAAGCCAATTATATAACACATCATTGCCAATGTCTAATACAAACCACGCATGAGTGACGTTGTCTTTGCTGTCTGGTCTGTCTTTACCAGATTCTCCTGGAGGACCCAGACTATCTGAAGATTTTGTAGGGTATACTCTTGAGCGTTAAAAATTACTCCAAGACTTTATGAACTCAAGTCTACCTTTGATATCAAGCAAACTGCTCTACAACTACATCAGCCGGACACTGAGGGGGTCAGTGATGCCCCCCCTGTTTTGAGTCATTTAAATCCCCTGCAATGTGGCATAAAATGCTACCTCTCTTGCACTACACAAGATGTGATCCAGTGAAGAGTCAGATCAACATTTCTCCACTCAGATACATGAGATACACAAGAGAAACTCTGGCTGTGAACATTGTAAATGCTAGCTACTTGGCTGGCAGAGCTAAAGAACTCAGAACATCAAGAAATCAGAACCACAAATTCAAGCTCTCTGGCATTTGGAACTACTTCACACAAAGCTACATTCTCACCGCCCACTCTCCAAACACACTCAGGTGCTGGCATTTTCACCCAGACTAATTAACAAATAGTGTGGCAATTAAATCACATGGCCTCACCATTGAGTTCAGAAAACTCCCTTACATTGCCGCAGAGTATAGCAACATAACTCATAAAATTATTTTATAACAACAATTTAAGTGAAGCAAATATCATGAAAATACAACACAAATGTGATAATTATTCTAATTTATGTGATAACAATGTTACGTGTAAACTAAATTGTCTTCCCAAGTCCATCCAACTTTGAACAGCTTCCCTGCTCCACAAATGTGCCTCAAGTCTCCAGCAGTGTGTGTGTGGAGTGGCATGGAGTGACTTTTCCAAATCTGACTTTGCAAAACCTCCCACAGAAGTCTATAGGGAAACAGCCTTTTCAGAAGCTCTTCCAAGAATGAGAGATTTAGCTATCAAAAGGGTCATCCCATCTCCCTGAAAGAGACAGAAAATGTGAGATTAAGGTGGTCCTTGAAAAATACTCTTTTTCCCTTCCTGGCTGGTCCAGATCTGGCACTGCCAAATCTCATGGTCTGCTTCCCCACGTTGTGTTGATTGGTAAGAGCCAGGAGGGACAGACCGAGGCCAGGATGTTGTGAAGTGCAGCCCTCATGTGGTTCACAACCCCAGAGCCCTGAATGTAGGAGGTGTCTGCTATACTTGGTCAATGAGACGTCTGCCTCCCTCAGATCTTGACTCTTGGGCAGCTGCAACGATGATAAGAAGAGCCTGAGGAAACTCCCTCATTTGGAGAAGGTATCTAGAGGGAGAGGTTAATACACAGAGAAAAGGAAAGCAGTAGAGTAAATCAGAAAGGCTCGGGGTCATTTTTTTTTCTTATTTTTAAAGTAGGGTTAGCTAGTGGTGGAGAGATACCATTTCTATGAAGGGAAAATGAAAAAGTCCACTAATTACATACTATCCGAACATGAGTAAGCCCAGCATTTTCTGAGTCACAACAAGCAGTTACAGAGTGACAGGGAAATCTTCTTAACTGATGATTCAAAAATAAAAAAGGCATTTGGAGTCATTGAGCGTGCAGAGTTAGCCCAGGTAACCACATGATCTTATCATTACTACCCTTCATCTGTCTGCCGCCCTCTTCCCACCTAGTGTTTGATACACTCACTTGTTGCATCTTGTCTTGCAAGTGGCATGACTTCAATTGCACTAATTGTGTGCATAAAGTTAACCATGCATGTAAATGTTTGCAAGATTGGAACCTCAGATTATAAACACCGGGAGAGGGATCATCTCCTCCAGTGTAATCATGGAGTGCTAGATGCAAGAGGGACCCAGACATAAGAATTTTTGTGTATTATAGAAGAGAATTACATCATGACTATGTTTTAGTATTTATTTTTATTCCTTTTGTCTTTAGTTATTTATCTCTCATCCTTGCTTCCTTCTGTGTTCCTTCTTTTCTCTAAAACACGGTGGCAGAAAAGGAGCTGTAGGCATTTAGACATTTCCATTTGCTTTCAGATGGAAGGGTTATTATTGTGTGTTCTCTTATCTGGATAGAGTTTTCCCAAGGTAGCTACTGTGCTAATATTATACAAAATTACGTAGGTGTTGCATGAGGCTGTAATTTGCTCTAGAGGTTTAAAGGTTGTTATTATTTATTACCGGCATTACAGCAGTATCTCAGAGTCTGGTGGGGAACCAGCGTGCCGCATTCCGCACAAACACAGAGCAGAGGAAAGTCCCTGACCTAATACCAACCATCAGCTCCACAAGCAGATCAGAGGGCACCCAGGTGGGGCCCAGGGCAGCGAGCCAGAGGGGGTCGGGCCGCCCTTTTGCAGGAGATTGGGGATGTCGGGGCCCGAGTCTGTTCTGTCAGAGGAGAAGTAACCGCCTGCCAAAACAGGCTCCAGCGGCCAACATTCCAGGAAAGGGGGGCAGCGATGTCAAGGAGTGGAACTTGCTAAAAGCAATTTTCAGCAGCAGATTCTCACTGCCCAAAGCAAATCTTCCCCTAGAACAGCTTGGTTGCACGGAGCTTCTCTGAGAGGACTGGAGGCAGCACACAAATGCAGGCAGAGGGAAGGGTGCAGGAGGCAACAGGACAAGACCTGCCAGCTGCACGGGCACGGTGAAGGCCATGCTATAAGACACTGTAAAAGAGACCCCTCTGCCTTAAATTTACAAAATGACTCACTAACCTATAATAACATTACCTAAAACTCATAGTGAGCTCTTCATCTTCAAAGCACTTTACAAAGATTAACTAATTAATTTCACTGTCAAATCTTTTGCAGATCTAGTAATGGTATTTGGCTCTACCTCAGAGAGCAATTTTTTCCAGGTACTGGCAGGGTAAACATTCATAATGATATAACCAGTGGGAAGAACATTTTTAGCACTTGAACAATATTTTAAGGAGAGACAAAGGTTAAGGATTGACCCTAGACCAAAGGGCCTCATTGGGCCACTGAAATTGGGGGTCCCTCTTGTTCCTAGACTGGTGCCAACACAACAACCCGTATGGTTTGTGCATACTGTGTTTTAGGACAACTCAACTAAAATGCCAGCTATTTATGGATGTATACATGTGTATGGCTGTTCTCAGGTTTCTGCCTTATGTTCTCATATATTTTCCCTCCTGAGGACTCACTACAAATGCTTGTCACTGCTCTGCCCACCATGGGTCCAGCCTGGACCCTCTGCCAAGCCCATGCCATGTCACTGGGAACAAAACAGTGGCGAGAGCCTGGCTCCCACAGATGAGTTTCACTTTCAGTCTCCTGGCTGTCTTGCAGAGACAGAGCAACTCCCAAAGGCATCTCCTGCCATCCCATCCAGATGCTCAGCTAACACGAGCTGGGCACACTCTGCTTTATGGGGGCTGAGTCTGGCTGACAATGTTCTTCCAGAACAGCTATCTCAGCTTCAGTATGAAAAATTTGCTTTATTAGCAGATGACATTAGGCTGAAAAAAAATCTTCCATGTGGACACTGACAGGAGAGAGATTTTATCAGTGTAGATTATTGCCCAAAGAGGTTGTGTATCTACAACATGAGAAAATCTCCTTCTGCTACATGCTGCCTCAGTATTCTGAGGACCTGCTGGCACTGCTGTGGGGACAGACACCTTCCTGTAGCAACCAGGACAGAGACAGGTATAAAAACCAGTGGCTTTTGGTGTTTTAAACCAGATTGTTAATGTTTACCAGAGGCTGAGAGATGCATTTCTAAATGAATACAGAGTATTGTCTTCCTTTGTTTAAAATCTTGTCAGAAACCCAGAAATTGAGAAGCGTTGATGTTACATCATGTATTTCTAGCCATTATTTAACAAAATGTTAGGCATGTACAAGAACCCTCTGATTGTTTCTCCTGGAATAACATATTTCTTCTAGAGTAACAATTAACAGAGAAACTAAAAATGTTACTGGTGCAAAAAATTATACAGCAATAGGTCTGGAAAGGAACTAGAAAAATATCTATCCCATTTCTCTGCAGGAGAGCAGTAGCAGAATATAGCTATGGGTAACTTGGAGAGGAGACTGCAGGGAAGCAATAACAGTAGAGCGATGGGTAATCTCTGATTTCTAGTAAAAGAAATGGGTAAGGAGAGGTGTCATGGTCATTCCCTCTGAGATGACTGTTTGTATGCTGGGACTGAAGAAGAAATTCACAGGCTGCTTGTAAAAGTTCATCACTTGGGAAAAAAATGTCTGAAAGTTGGTGAGTCAACTATTCACACTTCACATCTCAGACATAATGAAATAAAAAGTTACAGGAGGTAAAGTATCTTGTCAAAACACCTTGATCTCTCCTTTTGCACCTAAACCTCATCATTGTCTGTGTTATTCATGGTCAAGTATGGACCTCAGTTGCAACTGTGAATCTCATTCCACGGGTTAATATAAACAAAATCCAGGGCAGACTTTCACACAGCTTAAGGTGCATACTGCTAAAAGTTCTCACCTTCATTTTCTCAGTTGCTCCAGAGGGTAAGGTGTCTCTGGAACAATTTAGTGCAGATGTCACTGCATACTGTACTTCAAGCTTGCTGCCAGCTTTTCCTTAGTCTAGCCATGGCACAAACATGCCATTACCAATCACAAAATCAAAGGCGTCCAGTGTGAATTCAATACCCAAAATGAGCTTAGTGAGAGTTTTCAGTACCAAGAAGGGACAAATTTAAGTGCAGAATATTTGACCACAGCTGTCTATGTCTCCCTGGATTACCTGGGAAGAAAGAGCAAATGACAGTCATTTTGGGCCACAGAACATAAAACTCTCTAGGACATTTCCAAACTCTGAAAACCTCTTCGCTGCAATGAACGAGGTTGTGCTGCTGGCCGGGGACCTGTTGACCCCTGAGTGTCCTCTGTTACTGGTGCTATCTTGGAATGCAGGGAGACTCCAAAATAAGGGTGTAGTGCTTCTCGGTGGCCAAGAGAACAAAAATTCCAGCTTCAGGAATGTGAAGTGCAATTGCAGAAAACCATCAAGCAGCAATAGTAACAAAAACACCAATGGCATCTGTTATGGATTGGAGCAAAGAAGATCCAGCTAAAACACACAGAACCGTTCTTTCAACCAAGACACAACTGCACATGCCTCTGAAAGTTAAATGAAAAAGCCTTTCTAGTGCTATATGGGGAGTTACAGCAGAGCATCTGCAAACATACCCTTGTTCTAGTCTATATAATGTCCGTGTGGCGATTCACATCTAAAGCATAGCCCTGCACCCCTACACTTGCCTGCCCAATCCCTCAAAATAGTAAAATCTAAAGTGGAGACATCAACTATTAGTTTCATAAGAGTTAGTAACCAGTGAGTGATATTGTCTTTGAGTGCTCAGCCCCCCTAGTCTCCCCTCCTTCCCTCAACTTTCCTTATGCATTCTCTGCTTCAAAAAGACTTCAGTTTTGTTCTGTTTGATGCCCAAACTGATGGCCTTGAGAACTGTCGGACAGACGAAGACAGCCACAAGCCCCAGGAGAGAAGCTGTCACTGTTTCCGTGTTCTCACAGTCCTAGTTCAGCAAGCCACATAAATAAAGGCATCATCCATGTGGGCATCCCATCTGCTTTGCTGGGATGGTTGTGCCCTGGAAGTTGTGAAAGTCCTCATGCTCCTTGCCGAATCAGATCTCTAATCACCTGAATTACACATCAGCCCAACATTATGGATCAAGAGTGAAAAAACTGCAGTCTCCTTACTGACTTTGATGGTTTCGGGACTTCATCCAATATTCTACTGCCTTAACCCCCCCCAATAAGTTTATCATGGCAGAATTTTGTTGTCTTGGAGTGGATAGCTATGGGGTGCACCCTTCGAATCACCAGCTGCAATACAGGGCTATGGCATGTCAGCCTAAAGACCATGTCACCCTCTAGCTTGCTCTTCCCTCTTGTTCCCAGCCCTGAGCTCACTGAGCTGCACAGTCCAGTAGAAATTGGGCTCTTATTTCAAGACACAAAGCAAAGTGCATTATGAGGTGGTTTAAAAAATAAATAAAGAAAAACTACATATTTTCATAAGATTTTTTTTCTATATGTTTCTTCAAAAATGTGCTGATTAAGTAATTTGCCTCCAGTCTCAGAACTGTGAGGTTTAATGAAGCTGACATTTCTTCCCCTACAATGTTATGTCAGACTAAAAACCTTTTCAACTTATAATAGATACATATGGTAATAGATATCTGAATGAAAGATCAAACAGACATTAAGTACTGCAGAAATAGCCTGCTAAAAAGATGAAGTCACCCTCTAATGACATTATTATGACATACAGATTAAAAGAAGAATCAGTAAAAAAGAAGGATGATAATGCTATTGTGTTACTCCACTAAGGTATTTTACCAGTAAAATGAAGTTACTTTCTTTCTGCATCTATCCACTCAGCTGACTGATGTTTTCAGAAAGAAAAAAAAATTACAGGAGAAAAAAAAACTGTTCTTGAAGAAGAAAAAAGCCCACCAAGCAAACCCTACCTGTATTTGGGGTTGGTACGTAGTATCAGATGAACACTGCATTTCAAGCGTTTGATCCTGTGCCTCCAAAAACTACAAACACCATAAACCAAAATTAAAAACTTCACCAGCAGTCTAGTACACATAGTAGGTTCAAACTGAACCCCCTTGAGGAAAGGATAATTACTACCTTGTTGTAAAGCAGATGCATTTTTGGAAGCAGATGCGTGCAAGGTGACCCTACTTTGGGAAACCACATTTGAAGCAAATATTTATTTGTATAACAAATGGAATACTTTCTACCAGCCCATTATGCAGCTAAGATTAGCTCAGACCTTTATAGTGACATTACATAGATAATAAACTGAAAGCGAATTTCAGCGGGTGCAGTTTCACTAGTTCTTCAGCTGTCCAACCATGTGTGGGTCGAATGGGTGGAGAGCCATGTCACAGTCTGACAGCACTAAAGCCTCTGAGACAAGAGGCCAGAGGGGCAACTCCACAGCACAAGATCAGCAGGATAACTCCTCATCTCAAAAGAAACATCCTGGAAGCTTTCTCTGAGTCGACTCAGGCTTCCCTACTTTTGTGCACGTAGATAAGACCATTCCCTAAGGAGATGAGGAGTCGTGGACACAGCCCACCTCTACTGAAACCTATTTATATCTGCCATACAGACAGAGGACAACGTGATTTAGATGTTAATCAGTTCCTGGCAGCATTACGCAGCCTCCTTGAGTAAAAAGCAATATATTTCTGCAGATGAGGCAGCAGCAGATGAGGCTTCATTGAACCCTCCTGTCACAAATGCCTAACTTAGGCATAGTGACTGCTTCTATCCACTATCTGCACAGGGATCCAAAACCTAGCAGACCTGGATTGTAGGCGTCTGGTGTGCTCACTGCTTTATTGAACTAAATTGCCATAACAGTCATGACAACTAAGCAAGGCACCTATTGTAGGTGGTCTGAACACAACCCACATTGCTGGTTCTCTGCCTTCATCTACTCCTCCCCAAGCCATGAAACCAAAACACCATCAATTTGCTACAGGCTGCTGAGAAATGAGAAACTATTTCCCCTCTGCTTGCCTCAACATGGGCTTTAAATGCAACTCCTCTCTTAGAAGTACCTGCAAAAACGGCACTGCAGCGTTACACGTGGACTCTGTCGCAGAGACTGCAGGTCGCATGTGCTCACTTTGTGTATAGGTGGTTATTTTTTTCTATCTGCCCATGCTGTCCAGCCAGTCTGAGGACTGTGTTTGAAGGTGGATTCTCTTAATGTCTCTTGCCATTGCAGAGGGGATTCTGCAGACCAAACTAACCCCTAAACTCCAGGTCTTGAGGAATTCAGGGATCCTGTGCAATCCAGCTTCCCTGGAGTAACTGGTGTCTTGGGAGGACTGGAAATTAGCAATCCATCCAGTCCCAAGTGCCCAGGACTTGAAAGACAAATTCTACATTATGCCCTTTTACAGTCACCTTTGTGTGCACCCAGGAGTGCAAGGAGGTCCCATTTTTTTGCAATGATTTTTTCAGAAAAAAGCAACACTGCGGATGTACAGAGAGGCAGCAGTAAGATCCATGCTGTTAGGTTCGCAAAGCGTTTCTTCTTGTACTACAGGAGCAGCACATTAATGAAACAGTCAATACTTGGCTGGTTTTTTCCCTGCCCTTATCTGCTACCAAAGGCTGAACTAGCTGAGTGAACTGGGTCTCTGTAGCTCCTTCGGAAACCAGTATCTTCGTGTTCGCTTTGAAGAGGTTTGTGTCTGCGATACAGCAGCACTGTCAGTTGTATTGGTTCCCTTGATGTAGTCCCATTATGCCCACTTGCTGCTCCTGGGCTTTACTTCTCTCTCTTTGTATTTGCCTAAATATAATGTAATCATAAAAAATCAGCATGTAGTTGACATGACAGAAATTCTGCTTTTTAAACCCAAAGTGAAACTCTGGTTACCTATATACTATTTTACAAAAAAAAGGGACAGGGATTATTGAATATAAAGCAAACTGACTGTGAAACCAAGCAGCAAGGCCTCGCTTCACCCACGCAACTGACTCTGGGTCTCCTTTGGGCTCTACATGCTGCCTCCATGTGCCTGAGACTCCATGTTCCTCAGCTGTAAGTGTGTGAAATGATGATTTCACGGTGCGAAACAGGATGTAGGTACACTGCATGGCAGTGGTGCAGAGCTGGGCAGTGGTGAACCACGTCTGCTGCAGCCCTGTCCCAGGACTGCCTTCTGGGTCATCTTTCCCCAGAAACACACCCAAGCAATGTCTAGGGAAGTGCTGTTTGGCACATACACAAACCCTTTCAGGGAACCGGCCAATAACTTAAACATGCGGATGATCAGCAGTCCAGTGGGCTCACTCCCTGGGGGTGCCTGACCTATCTTAGATATCCAGTGTGATGCGTGATTAATTATTCCTTTTGCTGTCTACTTTGCTCCATCGACTATAAGGAGTTTGAAAAGTGGCTTGCTTCGATTTAGACTCTTTAAATTTCAGATGGCAAAGGAGAGCAGATGAATGTCTTTTACTGCTTCTTTGATACCCAGCAGCTGATGTCAAATAAGCAACTGTAATGCATGTGGAATGATCTGTGTCACAGGAGGTGTTGCAAAGGATTACAAGGCAAAGATGTGTGATCCTTACCCCAAAGAGTTTAGGATCGAAGTGAACAGCATATATGTATATTCTTTGATGCATTTTATGGCTGTAAATTAGTACACAGCTGTGTGAATTAACTCTTTTTCAAGAAAATAATTAAGTTAATATATGAAAATCAACATATTTCATTTTCCTATAGGAAAGGAATAAAATTGTGAGTAACATATTGATCAGGAAATGCTGATTGTCGCAATTGTCACAAGCTTTTCGGTGGGCCAAATTTGTCAATATAGCAATAAAATTTATGCCAGCATCAGCAAAGAAGAGGAGGAATCTGATGCAACCACTTTCTGATGCAGCAATCTGTGGGGCCCAACTCCCTCTGGAGCCTTGGCCACTGCATCCTCATTTATATGAGTGTGTATTGATTGTACAATGGCACAAAATGGAAAAGTGGTGATTCATACCAGACCTTCATCCATTTGACAAACTGGAGGGCACTAACAAACTCTGGTCCATAGATCTCTGGCAGAATTGAAATACTTCTGCAGCATCCAGGGAATGTTGCTAAGGAAAATGAAACAGTCCTGCGGGCTTACCTTGTACTTTGAAAGCAAATTGAGAAGAGTCTGCATTTTCATTAGGAGGCATAATGAAGCTGACAAGTCAAAAAAGTCCAAGCACCACTGCAGTAGAAGTCAGGGACATCTACGTCTACATTGCTGGAGGCCTGGTGACCTTGCTGATAACAGAAGTGTAGAAAAGAAGCTGCTCCACAGCAGGCAGACAGGTTGTGCCTCTTCATCGATGCTCAATTGCCCCAAGCCCTAACCCTCCATCAGTACCCCTAGATTTACCAGGTGTTTTTCTAGCCATCGGAAGGCTCACATTTTTTCTGTTTTAAACTCAAAAGTAATATTAGGGGGAGAAGGGGATGATGAAAAATTTCATCCATTTTTTAAGACAAAGACAAAAGTATTATCTTAGACCCCACTCGCATATGGACTGACCTGCATAGAGGACTCTGCAGTCCTCATTACTGTTTAATCCATTTCTTCACCATTTAATTGTGCTGAAATGCCCCAATCACTGAGCACGTGATCAGCAATTAAATACCGACAGACCTTCAACCACAATAAAAACCGTGTTGTTTAAGTTGTCTAGATAAATCCAGGACATTTTGTGTAACAGAGGTAATGACACACAGAGTGTGTACAAATGTACATGGACAGAAGAGGAGGAAGAAGGTGGTCAAACATATTAATAATGCAACTCCTACAGAATTTGACCTTATCGCTAGATCATGCAGAGATGGTTAAGGCTGAGTGGGATTTACAGATATTATTTTGGCCACCAGAGGGTTCCCATATTTTTCCATTTGTGCAATTGAAGCAGCGAGAGAGTAAAGAGCATAGAAAAAAACACTTTAAAAAATGTGTGAAAGCAATAAAGCTCAAATAAAATACTTCTCCAAACCAATGCCAATAATCTACCTGCAGGTCCAATTTCATTACTGTAAAATTCAGTGACTGCATTTTGCGGAAGGAAAATAGACATTTTCTGCGCAGGTTGCGGCACTCTCATTCTTATTTGCACCATTGCGCATGAGATCAGGATTCAAGCAGCTGATGATAAATTCCGTGTATGTAGGACACCTATTAAAGGTTTCATGTGATGTTAGAGTGAGTAGGTTAGTACAAAAGAAACCCCACAAAGTAAATAAGATTTCAAACGTTGTGGTATTGTCAGGGCAAAACCCCAGATTCCAAGTCAAGTTCAATCCTGCAAAGCTAGTAATGGCAGCGCTATTTTCCTAACTTGGCTTCAGTCACTACCGTGACTCTCGATTCTCAAATAATAGGTGATTCATCTTAATGTTATTTAGGGAAGGAGTCACAATGACTTTGATAAGTCAAATGATGGTCAGATATTTTTCTTACAGCTCATTAATTTTCCCAGGAAACAATGGGCCAAATCCTGCTGTCAGTTATGCTACTGAACTCAGTGTACTGGAGATGAATTTTAATCTACACTAGATCTAGATCCCCCACTGACATGTGTAGGATGGGCTCTTGGGTTTGTGTTAGAGCTCGTAGGGCTGCAGCAACTTTCCTTTGGGGGACAGACACAAGGCTGCCCTTTTTGGTAGGTATGGTGATGGGAGGAGGCAGCCCAGGAAGCTTGTAGCTTTCCTTGTTTTGCCACCAGCAGGAAGAGGCTGAACGGGCTGAGCAGCCCAAAGAAGATCTCTTGAAAGGCACTGACCATTCTGCTCCCTCCTGAGATAAGTCAGAAGTCTTCAGTGTTGTGCAGATTTCTCCTTTGTCAGCATACCAGGAACTCCACCAGCTTGTGCAATATGGTCCAAAGGTTCAGCAAAATCAAAATCTCTTTCCTTATTTGAGGTCAGAACCTGATGCCTTCAATCACGGCAAAGAGAGACTTACTGCACAGTCCACTGACTTCAAGGAAGCTTCTCATGAAGAAATCTATTTATTCAGCTTGAATAATGGGCACAAGAGTCTGGCTTTTGATAACACAGGCATGATAGCTTCACAGGTGCTACAACATTCAGTATTATTCCAAAGTTTCAATTTTTATTTCTAATAAGATGCTGACCTTCTAGACTTCATATGATGCATTATAATTAGAAGACTTATTGAGAAGCCTAATATAATATTATACCCACTGGGGAGTCAAAAGTGCAAATAGTAAAAATATAAAATCTCAATATTTAATTAATTGAAACAAATTAAATTTCAGCTTATTTCTCATTTCTGTCAGCTACTTAAAGTTGCATATGAACTTTTGAATTTATGCAGATTTCCCCACAGATGTTCTGAGTGGGAATTTCAAACAACTAAGATCTGTGTTTATAGCCACACTTTTCAGCTTTTCAAAGACCTTCTCAGCCAAGAGCTTCCAGGGCTCTGTGTGGGAGCAGTTCATTGAATATGACTGCTCTAGTCAGGTGCCTAAATGGGACTCAGACACTTGAGGGAACCTGGCCTTTCTTCTTGATGTAGAAGACTTCTGGAACTCTATCTCTTAAAGCCCCCCAATCAGGGTATTCTCAAATTCCATCTTTGTCCCAAAACACAGGCAAAAGACAGAAAAAGGCATAAAACCCAAACTGTTTTAGCAAGGCAGTGAAGAGCAAAAGACAAATAGAACCAGCTTCCACAAGAGATGGGCTGGCTTCCATTTTTGTGTCATTTCTGACCTTTCTCCACCATATGCAAGGCCCTTCTTGTAGGCAAATGGAATAGTGCAAAAATAACTGAAGAGCTATTGCAGGTGTATTATCAAATCACAACAGTCTACTTGTTCTCAGTCCTTGTAGTGATAGCACTACCAGGACTGCATTCATTTGACTCACTTCTGGGTAGTGATTTGTTGTTAAAAAATATATAAATAAATGAAAACTCGGTAAATGAATCACCACTGATGGACCTGAAGTTCCTCTGACAAGTTTATTATTGCTAGACAGTCAGCATGGCTGAAGTTCGTCTATGGAACTGCTGTTCTGCAGTTGCATTTCACCACATTAAAGAAAATTTACAATACTCAATCACATGCCATGGGTCCTTTGATTAAATGTAGATTTACAGTACATGATAGCCCACAGCAGCTTAAGTACTGTACAGTGTGCTACATAAATGCACGATCAGGATTATTACACATACCAAAATAGACATGTACTTGATAGAGGTTGTTATGGTTTACAATTCCCTTTTCACTTTCCCTCTCTGCGGTAATAACTATACATGCATTGGCCTTAAACACCTACATGTTTTAAGCACAGGTTAAATTATAAAAGAGATTGCAACATCTTCTTTGTCCATCATCATCTAATAAATCAACAAGTCCATTTCTGTGGATTGATGTAATGGCATTTATGAGCATTGGCAAAGTCATATCCACTTAACTGATGCAATTAAGTAGTGCCGTGCTCTTATTATAATAATAATGGATTGACTGATGAGTAATTTATTTCTTTCCAATGTAACTGACAAAAATAGGTTATATTCATAGACAACGCAATGTATTTGGATCATAAAACTGCTGTCTTCTCAAATCCACCATTAGCTTAGATTTATCCTCACCGCAGAGTGGTGGAAAACACTTTAAACCAAGTACGACGCTTAATGAGGAATCTTGGCCCCGGTGCCAGCAGCTTAAGTGTTAAGTCCCACAGAGAAGGTGAATATTTTACTAGCTATTTCTCATAAGAGAAGTGCTGCTAAACAGTGTCATAAAGAACCAACTCTTAGAGCTGCCAGCTGAACTCTCTCATCTGGGGAAAGAGATGGTTGCGTTAGGTTTAATTTTAGTTGAGTTTCCAGGAAAAATATTTCCTTATTGCCACTTGTTACTCTGTGCATTCTCCATGACCCTCCTTTCCTATCAATATTGCCTGGAGACCTGTGCAAGTCCGTGCTTTCATCACTCTCAACGTGACCTTTTGGAGTATCTTGTTATTTCCCATGTTTATGACTGTCATTTACACATGTGAAGATTAAGGGCCAAATTATCCGCTGGCTGGGATTTGGCATGGTTTCACTCACTGCAGTGAACCTGCTCCGATTTACAGGCTGCAGAGGGTTTAGAGATGGGCAAGAGCAAACACCCCACCTCCAGACACCCCAGGATTTCTGCACTGTGACCTCTCTCTGCCCATGACCCTTACTCTGTTGTCTCTTTTTGGGTATAAAATCTCAGAGTTCTCAAGGGTGTATCACATCCATTTCCATCATAACTCCCTTTAAATTATGGCAGCGACAGCTCTGTCTTCCACTGAGTACAAGCCAAATGTTCTAAATTCTTATTTCACAGTTTCATAGGGTTCAAGGACAAAAGAAATCACCAAATTATCTCATTTGACTTTCTTTATAATATTCAAAGAGCAGAAAATATAGCCTGAGATTCCCGCATTAGCAGAGAACTGAATAATTGGGATAAGCCCAAATGATCCCTGTAGGATTTCCACTTTCTGGGGAACAAGTTGCCTTTTACAATCTGACCTCATGGAAAATACCTGCCCAACACCAAAATCTGGAAATCAGTGTGACCTGAGCCCATGAACAAGGCATTGACGGTCAAGACTCGGGCCAGGCTGATTCAACATGTCACCTGGGAACCCTGTGCTGTCTGACCTGCAGGCCTTTCTTTATCTGTGGGGCATATTCTTCATGTCCCAGTATGTGTTTGTGTGTGTGCACACAATTCTTCACCAAAAGGAAATTCCTTCCTTGGTCCCTGAAGCCTGAGGCCCAACGTTTGTTGCTATTTGAAAGCAGTGGCATTTGTTAGAAATAACACTGAGGATAATCCAAACCTTCTTGTCCTCTGCATGGATTATGACTGGGAAACAGGAGATTTCACAAACTCCAAGGCCAGCAGAGATCACCACAACCACTCTGTACTTCTGACCAAGGTGTCTCATGACCTTGTGATGAGGAGAAGAACAACTCTGCCAATGGGGGCAAAGACCTTCACCGCTAAAGAAGGGATGAGACCTCTCCTTCTTCTCACCAAATGATGGCAAATACCCTGTTTCCCCAACACTGACAGACTCGTGGTAAGCATTACACAAGGAAAATAAAGAGATCTTTCAAATGCACAGCATGATGACTAACACGTAAGTAGAAGATGTGGTTAATAGTATTGGCTGGCCTAAGATGGAGAGAGAGGGATATACAGAGGTTTATTTACTGCTGTAAGTGTTAACGGAGTTTGAAATCAAGGTGGTTTATGATTAAAGACAATAAATAGGCTAATTTCTGCTCACTGTATCCAAATATCTAATGCAAGGTTAACTCATTGCCCTCACCCCAAGGCATTATGCATTTAATTTTCAAGGCACAACTGCATGTTACATGATGACAAATAAGATCAGCAATGCAAGCTTTTATTTCTGCTCTGAAACCTCTAAAAGAAGAGAAACATCTGATCTCTGAGAAGGTGTGATCTATGCCTGCACTCATGCACTCATATATTATTTATCTTGATCTACAAATGATGTCTTATAAAGGGGCCCGTGGAGGAAAATAAGAGCCATTTGTGCTACCTTTCATCAGAAATGTTTATATAGAGTCCTCTCTCTCTGACCACAGAGCAGACATTTCATTCCTGAAACTACACCTCCTCACAGGAAGAAACACTAAATCGTTCTCACCGCTGCAGAATGTCTGCTTCTCGCTGTGACCTAAACTTGCTGCTTTAAATGCTCCTACCTTCTCACAGATGATGTAGCAAATGATCTTGTCAGACTACTGACGTTAGATCTTGAAGTACGAGACTCCTCAGTCCCTTCTCTGAACTGACCCACGTGACCAGAATTGTTATCAAATAGCTGTTAAAACTGGTCACATTTCTTTGATAAAGCCCTTTGGCACAGGAGAAAAACAAAGGCGAAATAAGATCACATTGTCAAAAGTACAGTGTTAGATGCTGAATCGTGAGAACTTCGCACGTAACGAATACCCAAGCATGTCTCTTCTAGGTGCAATGTCATTACGTTGGCCTCTGAAAATTGGACAGAATGGATTCACTGCACTGGTGACCAACACAAAGCAAGAAAATGGCAAGAAAGCCAACAGTAATGACGCTGATGGACAGGCACGTGATCCAATGAAGAGAAGGTTACAGCTTCTAGCTTATTTATAGCCCATTTTTCACTGTACTGCCTGGAAGCTGCAGAGCTGTTGTGACACCACAGTCACCATACAGTTAAGGTCTGGAATGTGATGTGCTGGTGAGTTAAGAAAAAGTTTTTGATTACCCATGCTTTGCAGCTGGAATTCAAACCATGGACAGGGTATGAAATAGTGCTGGATGTGCTTTGGAGATAAGAACTCACTCACCATGCTAATGGGGTTCTTTTTTGTTGTTGTTGTTACTTTATTTTTCTTGTGGTATTTATTCCAATTCAATTAAAATAATTGAATTTAATTTTAAAGACATATTTAGCTTATTGAAACTTGAGAGACAGAAAGATAATTGGCAATG
The DNA here is from genome assembly GCA_013400615.1 of Syrrhaptes paradoxus. Classification (NCBI taxonomy): domain Eukaryota; kingdom Metazoa; phylum Chordata; class Aves; order Pterocliformes; family Pteroclidae; genus Syrrhaptes; species Syrrhaptes paradoxus. Next base: position 238,652 of record VZTO01015619.1, read on the forward strand.
GGTTCCAGATTTTTCTGAAAGGAAGATGATCAGTCGATTTGCAGTAATGAAGTGGTTTCTTATTACGTGGACAAAGGAAGACAAAAATGGTCTTGAAGAAAAAAAGGACAGTTCTATTGGTGTGAAAAAAAAGTGAGGGTGAGATGGAGAAATGTAGTAGAGCGATTTTCATGATTGGTCAGTAGTGTCAAAGGATAATCATGTTCCTAGCCTGGGAAAATAGGCAGCATGAAAGACTAATGTATTTCTCAGCTGAATACACTACCGGGTCCCAGAAAACCTCATAACCTAGAGGTATGAGAGGAAAACTTTGGAGAAAAAAGGAGAACGTTCCTGATTCTCTGGCTACTTCTAAAATTCTGTCCCTGGTCTTTCTGCTTAGTCAACATCTCTCAGAAGGCCTCAGGGATCAAAAATCAAGACAGCTGTTGCCAAGAACTGTGTGCAGAAACAGGTCAGGCTTGAAGGATCAGTAGATACCGAGTCTGCCAGAAGATGTATAATGCTGCGAGATGCTGTGCCTCTGCCTATGGCTCCTGAAAACGAAGGCAAGCCAGCCAAGCATGAATAAATTGTAGCACACAGAAGAAGGCAAGGAATTCAGAGGGATTTTGTTCTTTGTGTTTGNCCGAAGAACTCTCTCTCCTCTTCTCCTGACACATGCCTCACTCCCTTTTTCTCCCACTGGAATATTCTCGTGCACCATCCTAAAGTCTGTCAGTAACAGGTAGTGTAGGGCTGTCTAGCATGCTTTTTAGAAGGCCCCTTTCAACCCTTCTGTCTCCTCTTTATCACGAAGACACAGCGTACCTGGCAACAATCCCTTTTCATGGCCATTGCACTGAACAGCCTGGACCTGGGAACACTTTCTGTAGAAGGCCAAAATGCATTTCTTTCACAAGTAAGGACTGAACAGGCTTGGCCAGGCCAGCAAACCAGGAATTCTTACAAAGCACATAATATGAATATAATAAAGGGGAAAAAGAATGCCCCAAAGGTGTAGCATCCAGCAAGAATACCTTCAAAGTGGGACAAGGAATTAAAGGTCCCACATGTCTTTCCCCCTTTCCTCTTCCCTACTGCTGCTGTCATCCATAAATAATGGTGCAAAATGTAAGGTGTTGGAGCACCTGTAGTCAGTAGCTTCTGCTGCAGGAAATCCTGTCTGGTATCAATGAGCAGCCACTGGGTAGGTAACAGACAACCGACACAACGTGTAACAGCGTTCCTGCCCTTGCGAGAGTCTCATCTTTTTCTCAGGGCTTCTCTGCTTCAAGAGATTGGAATGAAGAGTGTCCATGGTATCACACCACCTGAGACACAAGCTTGGCTAAGAGGACGTACCATCTGCCCAGTAATGCAGACCACACCAGGATGGGGATAGAGTTATTTATAGGTCTTTCCAAGTTCTTATGAAGGACTTGTTGGGCATCCTACTTCTGTTTGAGTGTGAAGATTTGGGGTAGCTTAGGAGTATACAAGTGTGAGGTGTCACCACCAAAACTGCCTGAGTGTTTCCCTGCCTTTTGCATCCCAAGGTCAAACTTTGCATGTGGAGGATCAAGTTAGACCCAAGATGTGAACTGGCTTGCCTTCAGTGTGGATTTTCAAGGGACCAGAAGGAAGAAGAGAGCACTGAAACACGAGAATGTGGCTATTCCCATACTGTACTTAGATGCCTAATGTCTTCTACAAGGTTCTTCACTGACACTGTTTAGGGACACTGGGCACTTGCAGGTAAAGAAATTCTTGTGTAGACCAGTAACTAAATAAAAGATGGGAAAGAGAGTAGGAATGGATGGTCAGGTTTTACCATGGTGGGGATTATCAATGGAGTTTCACAGACATATGTCCTGGGACCTATGATATTCAAAATATTCATAAGCAAACTGGAAAAGCAGCTGAGCAGCAAGATGGCTTTTTTTTTGTNAAGACATATTTAGCTTATTGAAACTTGAGAGACAGAAAGATAATTGGCAACAGGTTCCAGATTTTTCTGAAAGGAAGATGATCAGTCGATTTGCAGTAATGAAGTGGTTTCTTATTACGTGGACAAAGGAAGACAAAAATGGTCTTGAAGAAAAAAAGGACAGTTCTATTGGTGTGAAAAAAAAGTGAGGGTGAGATGGAGAAATGTAGTAGAGCGATTTTCATGGTTGGTCAGTAGTGTCAAAGGATAATCATGTTCCTAGCCTGGGAAAATAGGCAGCATGAAAGACTAATGTATTTCTCAGCTGAATACACTACCGGGTCCCAGAAAACCTCATAACCTAGAGGTATGAGAGGAAAACTTTGGAGAAAAAAGGAGAACGTTCCTGATTCTCTGGCTACTTCTAAAATTCTGTCCCTGGTCTTTCTGCTTAGTCAACATCTCTCAGAAGGCCTCAGGGATCAAAAATCAAGACAGCTGTTGCCAAGAACTGTGTGCAGAAACAGGTCAGGCTTGAAGGATCAGTAGATACCGAGTCTGCCAGAAGATGTATAATGCTGCGAGATGCTGTGCCTCTGCCTATGGCTCCTGAAAACGAAGGCAAGCCAGCCAAGCATGACTAAATTGTAGCACACAGAAGAAGGCAAGGAATTCAGAGGGATTTTGTTCTTTGTGCTTGGGGATGAGGGAACTGTGTTGAGATAGGACATGCAGGTTTTGTCTATATTGTGCATAGCTGGAGCATGTTGGCACAGGAGATATAGACTAGATCTGCACTGCCTTTTGCAGCAATGCCCTAAAGGACCTCTGTATTTTCCAAGTCAAGTAGTGTTCATTGGTTCTCTCCTGTTCTGTCCAAGATCAGAGTCCTTTGGAGTAGATGTGTCACATCCATCAAACAACATGTACCCTGGCACAGTGCTACACAGATTCTTGGATCTATGTTCACAGTTTGTTCTTGCTCATACCACCACCATGATGATATGCTCAAAAGCAGGGATATGCCCCAACCCCTCTTCTCCTTTTTGCTGCCTGAGCAGTCCTTGCACTCCTGCTGTTGATTCTGCTGCAAGAACTGGTCACTCTTGCCAGTGCCAGACCACCAAGGACATATGGAACAAGCACCCCTGTAAAATGAAGCAAATCTGTCCTGGGGTGGAAATCACAGGTCTCTCCTGTGTTTAAGGGTAAATGGAAGGTTGCTCTTTACCTCCCTTAGTACAGAAATTGGCTGGGGCCAATCCAACCTGCCTGTTCCTTAGTGTTTGTGAGTTTTGGAAAAAAGAGAGAAGCACCTACTTTTTGGACTACCTGGTCCTGAAGTGCAGGTTCAAGAGCAGCAGTAGAAGCTTTCCCATGAGGATGTCTGTACTTCACAGTCATTCTGGCATTCTGTTGCCAGTTTCCACACATCACCTCAAAAACACGGGTGCAAGAGAGAGTGGGTCATTCAATGAGGGCTTTCACAGAGTATCAGCCCGTGAGAGCCTACTATAGCATCATTTAGAGGTATCACTTGCTGGTCTTTGTAATCCCCAGCCAATCACTAGGTATGGATACACCATTATCAGTCTCCATGGACCAAGAACCATGTGCAGCTGGCACTGTCTCCTGCAGGACAGACAGTCACCAACAGTGCTAGAAAACCACCTCGATTGTAGCCATGCTGGTATTCCCTGTACTCAGAAGCCCAGCACAACAAATCAAGGCCCAATCAAGGATTTTAGCCAAGTCCAGAATTCCTCTACACTAGAGGTGAAGTATGGCCTTTAAATCCCTCAAAACAAGACGTTGGAGACTCAGAAAAAGGCTAAACACCAAAGTCCCCAATATCATCTTCATCACTGCATCTGGCTGAATCTGCCACAGCTCATGGATTCTGTCCTGAAGAAGTGCATACAGGAGGACCCAGTCCCACAGGCCTCTTTTATGCAGCCTGACACTGCCAGTCCTCACTCCCAGTATGCAAGAGAAAGCCAGGAAGCCATTTCCACTTATACATAAAGAGAAATAAATGCTAAACACACACAAAATGCTGATGCTGGGTCCATGTTGACTCTGCAGTACTCCCCTCCTTTGTTCTCTGCATCCCAAGGTCAAACTTTGCATGTGGAGGATCAAGTTAGACCCAAGATGTGAACTGTCTTGCCTTCAGTGTGGATTGTCAAGGGACCAGAAGGAAGAAGAGAGCACTGAAACACGAGAATGTGGCTATTCCCATACTGTACTTAGATGCCTAATGTCTTCTACAAGGTTCTTCACTGACACTGTTTAGGGACACTGGGCACTTGCAGGTAAAGAAATTCTTGTGTAGACCAGTAACTAAATAAAAGATGGGAAAGAGAGTAGGAATGGATGGTCAGGTTTTACCATGGTGGGGATTATCAATGGAGTTTCACAGACATATGTCCTGGGACCTATGATATTCAAAATATTCATAAGCAAACTGGAAAAGCAGCTGAGCAGCAAGATGGCATTTTTTTTGTGATAAAAATTAATCAACAAAAGCAGTGAAGGCAAAAAACCCACCAAAAGCAAAATTAAGAGCAAAAGATGATTGTAACATGCTGCTGAAGGATTTTGTATTAATTAGTGACCAGCTGATAAAACCTGTCAGATGAAATTCATTGTTGATAAATGTAGGAGAGTACATATGAAGATAAAATATCCTAAATATAAGAAAAGGATTATATGTTCTAAATAAGTTATTACGACTCAGGCAAGGGGATAACAAGGAAGGATACCAAATAAAATTATCAAGCAGCAAATTTAACATTTAAAAAAGAGAACTTTTTTTTCTCATGATGCATAATTAAACTGCGGAACTCATTGCCACAGGATGTTGTAGAGGCCGAAAGTATAAATGGGTTGAAAAAGCAATTAGACAAATTCCTGGCTGAAAAATTCATCGAGCGTTACAAAACGTAAAGATGCAGATACAATCTCTGGCTCATGATGCCCCTAAGGCACAGACTGCTGGGAGGGTGTGCCAGAATAAAGTATCGCTGTATGGTTGCTCTGCTCTTACACTATTCCCCTAAATACCTGCTACAGGCCACTGTCAGAAGCACAACACTGCGCTGAGGAAGGATTTCTGCAGCCACTCTTATGAGAATGGGTAGTTACGCATAAAGTTAAGGAAACGAAAGTAGGAACTGAATCCAGGTAGGGGCTGCAGTATTTGTGATTACTGAAAAAAAAAGTGAGTCAGAGGGATGTGACAGTTTTAAAGTGAAAAGAGATTACGATAGAAGGAGAATATCAGGTTTAGCATATGGGCTGATCAACATAAAGGAAACAAGTACCAGTCTTGTACTTTTGGGCAGAGAGGAGGCTATGCACTAAGTGGCCTGTAAGGCTGATAGAGCCATAAACCATGTTAACAAATGAAGTCCACACAGAAATGCTTTCTAAGACATCGTTTAGTAAAAGACATCAAACCAGTCTGTGGAGTTGTAAATTTCACTGATTTATTTCTTGAAGCTTACCTTGTTTTCCACTAGAATCCACAAAAAGCCATTTGTATTTAAATGACTGTAGAAATGGTGAATCGTTTCATTCGGGAGTTTAATAAATGGCTTGCCCTAGTTTGTCAAGAGTTTTCCGTAATTTTACGTGACTGGCCACATAAGTTTGCTGGAAATGATCAGGTAGCAGGAGCTTGGCACAGCAGAGGAATTCCAACAGAAGCGCAGAGTTAATGAATCTCCACCCATGTCCAGACATGTGGATGGGGAGAAGTCCAGCCAGCAGCACCCAGCTGGGTTCCTCCAAGCTGTGCAGTGACTGCCTGGTGAGTTGCCTTCACACTGGGAATTGCACCCGTGGAGGGGTGGCAGAGACTGGTAAGAAACCAGCCGTACCCAGCCCCTCGGGTCATGGCTCTGGAGAGGTTTCACACCATGTCCCGGAACAAATTGTTGTGACACCAAAAATCATTAGTGTAGTGGATACAGGCTGCTCTGGTTTATCTCCTAGTGTTCAAAAGCAAGCTCCTTCTGGCGTCTCACAGTCACCGAGACACCGCAGCAGAGCCCGTGCATTTTGGAGGAGCCCAGCTTCTGCTGAAGGTTGAAGTGCGTCCTCAGCTGCGTGGGGAACACAGTGGTGGGCTGAGCACATGCCCTGGCCTCTGTGCAGCCATCACCCCCTGTGCTGGGTCTGAGTGAAGCATGCTTCAGCTCTCCATGGGCTTGGTGTGGTGTGGCATTTCTTCTTCTTGTTGCAATCAGTCGAAACTGAAAGCATTTCACAGAATCATTAAGGTTGGAAAAGACCTCAAGGACCATCAAGTCCAGCTGTCAACCCATACCACCTAACTCACTAAACCATCTCCCTAAGCACCACATCTAGTTGTTTCTTGAACACCTCCAGTGATTTTCTTAGTTCTTGGGTTTTAAAACATCTCATTAACAGTTTCAGCAACGAGGTAACTTCTTTTTAGGTTCATAAGTCCATGACTCCCCTTAAGTTACCCATGTAGAAATTATTCCTAAAGTTAATGGATTTGAAGGGAAAGATATGCCCCTCAGTGCCTATGATTTCTGGTTATCCAGATTGCCTGTGCTCTGCAAATCAATGCGCTTGAATTTGGTTGAATCTATAGTCAGACAGGCAGGGAAGAAATAAATCCAGCAGGGTTTTGAACTTCTTACATACATCTTAATAAGGAAGTTGTGCTTAAACCCCTTTGTGACCATTTAAGTGATAAGACTATTAAAACTCGTGGCAAAAACAGCCTTCATCATGAAAATGCATTTTAATTGTCAAGTGGATACTATCAGCACCCTTGCACAAAAAATTCAGAAAAATCAAGAAAAATGCATTGCTGGTCCCAGCTTACTATCTAGGGACAATTTATGGATTTTTCCTAGTTAGTTTTGATGAAATGCAAAAAACTTCTACAAGGACAAGATTCTTATGTTTACAGAGAAATGGAATATAACAGATCTTTTTTTTTTCTTTTTCCTCCTGCATATTTGGATTTCTCCTGCGCACAGTCTATGACTTTCAGCTACAGGCTATGACTGATCCCTTGACAACTCTAGTCTCTGCGATAAATTGTTCAAAGTCAGACCTGGGGCTGTGTCAGTTCCTAGAATATCTGGGTTTTATATCTTCTCTAGCCTCATTTTAAATTTAAATGATAACAAATGCAACCTGACCCCAGATGGAACAGAACATATTTTCACATCAGTCTGGTGTTTGTTACTAACACAACTTTGTTAAGCATCTCAAACCCCACAATCATGTATGCTGCGCCCCTGTATGCTTTCTAACAGGAAGATGAGCCATGTGCCACTGTGGAAATGATGCACAATGCAGTGCCATGGTCTTCTGGGCTCAACTGTTCCCACCTTTGTCCTCAATTCCTCCATTTCTTTGTAATTTTAGCAAATGAGTTATTTGTTTCTTATGAGTGTTGGCAGAGGGATTTAAATTGATTTTTTTTATTTTATTTGCAGATTTATCTGTTGCGTTTACCTGTGCTTTTGAAAACATACTGTATAACCTATGCTCCTCCTTGAATTCCACTGTGACAGGAATTGGACCCAAAAGGTGGGCTATTGCCTTTTCCTTCCCCTACACCCCTTAAAAAAAATAAAAATCTGCAAAATACTTCATAACAGCCTGGTCCCACACCTCTGTTTTTTGGAAGAGGTGGTCAAGGAGGGCCTGAGGCTGGAGAGGGTGAGCCACACACAGAGAACAAACCCGACCACACAGTTACATGGCAAAAAGGCTCCTCTGTTTTTGTGGGCAAGGGAAAATGGCTTGTGGCTTGGGCTTTATGGTGGCAGAGCTAATGGTCTGAACCAGCAAGGCACTTCTTTCAAATTCTGTTTGAATTCACAAACCTTTTGCTCTCCTCTTTAAACCCAGTTCTCACCTGTCGGTGATCCCTTTCCTGTCTTCAACCAAATGAAAGACTTGTGCCATGAACAAAGCCAAAAGAGACGCCACATATTAGTAGCCAAGATAAGGTGCCAGTATTTAAACACCACCAAATGCTCAGTTCAGACAAAGAGGGATATCTCTGTGCAAGAGATACAGTGCAAATACCCACGCTCACATCTGCTGTGGTCATCTATAGAACCCATTTTGGTTGGATTTTTTTTTCCCCTCTTTGACCCCTCATCACCTCTTTATTCAGCCTCCCCCAAGCAGAGCACGATGTCTGAGTCAAGCTTTTGAACTCTCTGCCTGTAAGTAGGTTTCAAAGTAAGCAAACAAGCTCATACATCCCTTGCCTGTGTAGGTGTGTTCACATATTTTTATTTATTAAAAGCAAAATAAAAACATAATCTGATCCAACTAAAAGATGTGTTTCAGAGAGTGGTCTGTGCTGAGAAATGCTTGCACCTGGTAATATAATTTATAATGTTTAAGAAACAAGTTGCCATTAAAAAGAATCAAATGACAATACAGACAATAGGATCCAAAAGTCCCTCCCAAATTACCAAACAGTAGAGAATTGGATAAGATCACTCTGGCTGTGTTTCTAATATTTTAGAGTAGTGGTTGCCTGCTATGCTCAAGCCTTTGATCTCATACCTTTGCCAGCTGACAATCAGATAATAAGTGTTAAGGACAATCCAGCAAGAATAAAAATCAGTGCATTTTCTATTAAGGCACTGAGATGTGACATGATCAGAGAGGCAAAGTATATGTGAAGGGCAAATTTTGCTCTCAATTTTCTAATGTACATGCAGAATTTTGAATATGGCCCATTGCACGAGGATGAGTTCAAAATGTTAATTCAGCAAATAAAGGAAAAAGCAGTTATTCAATCTTTTTTTTTAATTCCCTGAGCTGATGGGGCATTTATTATGCACAGCTCTTGCTGCATCTCTTTGTTAATCACATAATATAGTTAACACTGCCAAAGGAGGAGAGAAACTATATAACAAAGCGACTGAAAAACTCTCCCTCATCCAGAAAGGTGGGAAACCAGACTCCCATTTTCTATGTATTTCCTGGATGGAGTGAAACAAAAGCTCATCATGTTTCTAAGACATCATCTCAAGGTCTGGGGAGTACCATGAGGCAGAACTCTCTGAGCCATTGAACCTGGAGAAGGGTTGGGGTCCTGAGCCCCCCAAACCCCAGTGAGACAGTCACAGTTGTGCCCAAAGTGACCATGGAGGTTGAAGGTGGATCTGTAGCCATCTCAGCATCCTTTTCAAAAACACTAGGCGGCCACAGCTGAAGCAAATAAGAGGTGGCTTGTAGGGGGCCAGAGAGAACAACTGGGTAGTTCGTATCCAGGGAGCCCTTTGCAGCAGCTGAAGGAACAGGGACAGTCCCAGCCATGGGGAGGGAAGTCTCCTGTGTGGTTGAACACACAGCATTTGTAGTCCCTGCCTGCATCTGTCCTCAGTGCTTGTGTGTAATTCAGGGGAGAATTTGGATCAAACCTGTATAGGTCAGAGTGGTGCAGAGATGCCAGTGGTCGGGGTCTCCCCACTGCCTCCAATGCTGCAGAGCAGATCTGACCATGGCTCAGCCTGGAGGGGCTCCTGCCTTTTCCCCCTTCAGTTGTAGGTCAAGACAGGAATCATCTTATGGAAGAACCAGCTAGTTCATCTGCTGCTCCTTTCCTGGAGCTGTAAACCTGCCCAGGTACTCCCAAATCCACCAGATTTTTGTAGTGAAAAGAAAGATAGGAATCAGCAAGAGAACAGCTGGTGAAGCCAACTCTGCTCTCCTGATTCATTAGCTGATATACTAACGGCAGGCAACTGGCTAAAATAAATGAATATTACTGGCCCCTTGGCTTGGTCAGTAGAGGAATACATCCTCCTTCTGTCCAACATGCTCAGACATCGAGTCTTCTGTAGGTAGTACTGTATGTGTTAAGATGAATTGGAATAGGCTGAAAGGAATTCATGGATACATTTTTAGTGTTATTATAGGAAAAAAGCTTTCCCTTTTCTCACACCAAAGAAACACCACTGACACTCAAAGACAATATTCAACAGAGGCAGAAAGAACTCCAAATAGCAAAGTCCTAAGACCCTGGTTTGCCACCCCTGTGGGATTTTCCAGTGGCGTGTTACTGAAGTTCAGCCTAGAACTTGGCTCTGGACCAAACCCAAGGCCAGCAGAGACTGAGTTTGTAGGTTTTTTTAAGAGATCCAATCCTGCCATATGTTTACCAGCGATATCATAATTGTCTGTGCAGTGCTCAGTCTGCTATGGATTTTGCAGCAGCTGTCAATAGCATTCATTCATCACGGGTCCAAGATAATTGAAACGCTCCATCTGCTGCAGGGCCACTGTTATCAACAGTGATACTTGTGTCAGTAACTTACTGAAGAAGGGCCTGAACTTGCTCCTAGTGAAAAATCAATGGGAGGATTCCTGTTGGCAGAAATGGAGGCAGCCCTAACCCTTTCGGTACTGAAACCTCGAGCGGCTGCTCAGCATCCGACTGCATGGCACCCGGCCCCCTCTGCCCCCAAATCGCTGGGGGGGAAGCAAATACAGGCAAAGCTCTGCTGTGATCACAAAGCCTCTGCAAACTTGACCCTCAAAGCACTATGGAGCACAAATCCCCACTGAGGGAAAGGGCAGGCAAAGTAGAAAACTCAGAAATGGGCTGAAGAAACAGATGATGTCAGCTCACATGGACCAGAGAGGCTGAATTCAAGTTAGGCATTCAGTGTAAAGCTGCTGACTGTATCAAGAGTCAGGCGTGTTTACAGGAAAGTGCTAAAGGAATTAATCTGTTACTCAGCAACACTAATCAAGACTCCTACCCCATGCAGTTCACAAAGTCCTACATCCATGCATACCTTTATACTCATGTTCACAGTCAGCCCCATTCCATCTTCTGTCTGCTGTACAAAGAGAGGGAAAAAAACCCAGATCTCTGCAAGAAAACCAGTTATTGCAATAAAGCATTTTTTCTCAAATAAAACAATTATTTTCTATCATATGCAGTTCCTTTTCTCCTGTTTTTTATCTACTCATTAAAAAAACCCCAAAACTACAAACCTCTTTTTCTTCTTGTATTTTCTTCCAAGAAAAGAACAAACTTTTGAAAACTAAGGCAAGTTCTGACCTCTTTAACAAAGAGGGGAAAACAGAAGTTGTTGTCCTGCTGTTGCAAGTGCAGATGAGATCAAACTAGAACTTTAAATCAGAACACCCTTGAACTTTCAAGGTCAGGTTCACGTCTAAACTTTACTGCTAAGGCGAGTCAAAGCCTGTGCTCAGATGGATGTGGATAGCTCCCACTGAGTTCAGTCAGCATTCCTTGATTGTAACGGTAATATTTTTGTTGCGTTTGTTTACTCCAGTGCAGATTCTCAAGGATCTGACTTCATTTTCATTCTTTCTTGCTCGTAGCCTGTATAAGAAAGGCCACTTGCTTGAATGCATTTAGGTGCTCTTTATGCACAGAACGACGTAAGATTAGGAAAATAAGAACTTCAGTGAGGACAGCCGTCCTTGCAGTGTCACTTCAACAGCGAAAAACAAAGAGTGCTGAAGATTCAAAGAAGATAAGGCTGCAAGGTCTCAAAATACAAAGCAAAGCCATGATTTCACTTTTCATCAGAGGAGCACAGAAAGTAAGGGGCTCTTTTGCTAGGCAATTATTTAGACTTTTTTTTTGAAGTGTTTTGTTGTTTGGTACATGCGGGACCTGCAAGGTTTTAAAGGGTAGGTAACTTTTTTTGTTGGAGCAATGGGAACAGCTGGAAAGGGCAGCGCATGTTCGAATTCCCTGCCAGGGAGGGGACTGAGTCCTCCACCTTGTCTTGCAGCACCGCAAGATGTAGGAAGGTCAGGTACGATCCCTGTGTTGAGCTGACTGGGAACACTGTAAAGGAAGTTTCCCATGTTGTTGTCTTTGTCTTCTGTGGGTGTCCCCTTACTTCCTCCAATACACAAGGAGTCGAAGTAGGGGTGTTTCTTTTAAAGCAAAATGGGCAGGGGGAAAGGAGACAAAAAGAGCAGCGATGATGAAAAGGTTATGCACGTCTGAAGTCAAAACAGATGACGCCAAGAAACGCAGACGTACTCCTTTGCTAAAGAGAATAATTTCATATCAGAAGGGAGAGATGAGATTTTTTTAAAATAAACTTTGGTTTTTAGAAGAGATGTAAATATTCTGACTAAAAAAGATAGCTCTCTTTTCAATATTTAATGAGCCTTTATTTTTGTCCATCTACTTTCAGTACATGAAAACAAGCCCCTAACGCAGGAACACACTCTCCAGCTGCAGTGTAACAGATGTGCAAACCATTAGTATCTGCTACCCATTCCAAGCCATTAAATCCAAGACCCTGCAGGAGGAGTCCAAGGTACCATCAGGGGACCTGTGGCAGTTATGGTGTTTCTGCTTGGCTGATTTCACTGGAAGGGCCAATGTTTTACCTTGACTCATAGAGGGGAGTAAGAAACTCAGAGCTGGGTTAACTGTGGACAAAACTAATTAAAAAAATGTACAGCTTAAGTTATAAGATCGTTTTCCTGAGCACTTCACCACAGTGAGAGGGAAGTGAATGGTGCCTCACTGACAAGGGAAGATGTAAGAAGGATCCAGTGAACTTAAAAACAGAGTGAAAACAGAGAACCTAAGTTAAAATGCTCCAGCGTTTGAGAGGGCAGCTCCAATAGTGCTCCAACAGGGCAGCAAAGGAAACTGATACAGAAAGTGGATAGGGTCCAGGCAGGTGATGGGTGTGGTGATCCAGGATTTAGGAACCACCCTGTCATTTGCATTCAGTGCTCCTGAAGCAATCACCTCACCACAAGCTCACCAGCACTGCAAAGGGACAGGCGAGAGTTGAATGGAGACATCCTTTCCCATGAAGCCAAGGACAGTGCAGGCTGGGAAGCTGAAGTGTCTTCTTCAGAAGTCCTCGTGGCCCCTGCCCACTGAGAACACAGACAGCCCTGGTGGGTACCAAAACCAGACCTTGGCAGAACCTGACTGGTCAAACAAGAGCTGAAGCCTCTTCCAGAAACCCAGGCACCACACTGTTCCTCAGGCATCCAAATCCCCTTCCCCATTCTGAAGGCGCTGCTGCTCCTGGGACAGAATTTCTTGGCCTTAGAACACCCCAAATTCACAGCATTTTTGTAGATTGAGTGGCATTCCAGCAGCCAGCTGACTTTCTGATGTTGCACGTGGGTGAGCTTTTGCTCACTCTCTTGCCATCGCTCTGCAAGCAGCGGGAGCCTGAGCAGGGCAAGTGTCAGGGGCAATATTCAGAAACAATTCCGGAAACTTTATTGCTCAGAAGTGGCACTGGGCCAGCAGAGGAGAAAGAGAAGAGCTCATAGTTGTGTGCTTGCACACACTGACAAAACTGCTACTGATGAATCAGAGAAAGAAATCTGGAGAGGTGACCTTGGGAGGTCACAGAAGACTCGTTTTTGCCAACAAATATGAACATTTGCAATCAGACTGTGGCCTGGTGCCAGTCACTGTTTTATGTGCTATCTCATCAAAACATATGAATTTTCAATAGCTGGTTTACAGGCCTACTTGCTGCAGTATTATATCTCTCCAACTCCTACAGGTTTTGGATTGTACAGATACAAAAGCAGGGTATTGAGGAAAGCTGGCACTTGGATTCGCATTGTTCTTGATGAACATTTTCCTGCATTCTGAAAATCGCCGACTGGTCAAGTGCCGGAAGGTCACTAAGCAACGTGGCAAAACTGATGACAGAAGGGAGGCAAAAAATCTCTGGGAAATGAAACTCCTCCATTGTCCGGACTGGAAGGTCAAAAATTGCCATTTTAAGATTGCTTGTGCTAACGGAGGCTCACCCACCCTAGGTGTCAGCCCTTCAGAGAGAACTACTGTAAATATCGCCATCTGTGATGTTCCTGGTGAAGGACTCTGCTGATGTAAAGGTTATTACTCATTTATAAACATATGGCTCTTGTAATCATTCAGTCCTCTGTTCATAGTGGGATTTGTGTTTTGATGGAGCTCAGTTTCAAATCAAAGATGGTTTTTCGCTACTCAGCACTAAGGAGACATTATCAATTTAATTTATATTAATAAAAACAACAGCAACCCACCATGGCAAATTCTTGAATCGATAGATCTGATTTTACATTAAAAAAAAATCCCATTGAAAGCAGACAGTCTGAATGAGCACCACCCAGTGCAACCTGAAATCAAATCTGCAGTCACCGTGAAAAAGATTGTGAACAAAAAGACAGAGGATTCTGCTGTCCATCATTGTCCCAACTAAACAAAATAATAAAAGCTAACAGAAAATGTATGCCTTTTTGTTATTATTTCCATTTTTAAAATCTAGAGAGATGAAATACTGAGGTTTACAGTACCTGAGCTGACAGCATCTTTTCAGCGATACTGTGGTAGCGAAGGCTCTGAAAGTGTGTTTTCAAACTATGGATTTTATTGCCTCTGTGTGTGATGTGTGAATATTTGAGCATGTGCGTTTGTGCATACACACGCCTTTCAAATGAGCCCTTTAGATCTAAGATCCCATTTCCTCCATATAGTCAACAAAGACCATAAAGCAATTTCTGTAGGAGCAAGAGTTCACGTAGAAGACCTGAAAGCTAAAAATTCCCACCAAACCAGTTCAGACACAATGCACAGCTTACCTGTTGTCTGTCTGCTTACAGAAGCAAAGGGACCAGTTCATCTGACTTATTGTAAATGGCGAGGTCAGGCTGAGATGAATTGCTTCCTAAACTCTGCTGACTTTATACAGAGTTTTTATTAGGCACTTGATTAATAGTTTTGATGGCAGTAGAGCCTGTGTTTGCATGGCTGTCCCTAATATTATGCAAACTCTGAAAAGACAGTATTTTATTCATTATTGTATTGAGCTATCTTGCAGTAAACCACACTCCCATCCACAAATAGACAGGGCTGGATTCCATATACCAAGACATGTCTCTCCATACTTTGCACCAGCAGATAAAATAAATTAAGATTTACCAATACATGATCCTGTCTCCTGAGAAACACTTTTCCTAATGGGAGACTCATCTCCCATATTTTAGATAATGTCTAAAAAATCTCGTCACTGCTACTGCCTTGGATTACTTTAGCACAATACTTTCACACTCAGCCCACATTTCATCATTAATAATATTTATGTAATGCAGCTGCAAGGCTAAGCAGCACGTTACATCATCTCAGCTGAATGAAGAGCAAGTTGCACTTTCTAGATGACAGCACTGTGATGCTTGAATTACGTATGTTGAAATTCAATAATGAAAAATATAAAAATAATGCAAACAGATATGTTAGCTTTGGGATTTTTAAAATTAAGCTTGGGGAATGAAGATGAAGATATACTTCAACAGCAGGGTTTTTTAACTTTTTGTGTTTAAAGCAACTTGAAAATAATTTCATTTTTTGGAATGGTGAAGCAGTTATTTTTATATGTGGTCTTAGGTTAGGACTTGCTAGGTTTGAGTAACCTGGTCTAGTGGGAGATGTCCCTGCCCATGGCAGGGGGGATTTTTAAGATCCTTTCTAACCCAAACCATTCTGCGATTCTATGATTCTATGATTCTATGACTAATAGTTGAGCCCCTGAAATATGGTGAGAATTCATTGGAATCCACTGGAGAATCCTCATGTCTATAAGAAAGCTCTGAATGTGGAGATCTGGATTTTTTTTTTATGTGAAAGTTTACAAATATCCCTGATTTATGGCATGTGAACACCAAACTGCCACAGTCCTTCCTGGAGAGCTGTGGGACAACATTTGCACTACAACAGAACTCCCTGAACTTTTTTGTAGTAGAACTAAACATATCAACGCAGTTAGAAACTTCAGCTTCTAACAGAGTGGTAAAATTTTCAGGATTTGGAATTTTTCGAAAGGTAACAGCTAGGATGTTGAAAAGCTTCACCTGCACATGTTTATGTTTTTCCTCTAATACATCTCATTTAGTCTTCGAACAAATATGGCTTCACCCTTGCTACATGCCTGGCAGAGATATATTAATTGTGGCTATCTGAATGGTAAGGAATAGAAGCACAGAGAGGATAAATGACTGGGCAGATACAGATATAGAATCAAGATTTCCTAAAATCCATTCCAGTGCCTTAACCACAAACCCATTCCTGGGAGAGGACCAGGTAGTTTACCATACTTTTTTTCCCCAAAATTTATTCCATTAAATGACTCCAAAAAATCTGTGGACATTCTTGTTGCAGTTAAATAGGAGCTTAATTCAGTTTATCTTGAACCTGCTCCCAACAGGCTTGAGATAAATCAAAACATCTGTGCAGTGCAGGTATAAGTTTTATTTTTAAGCCCACTGTTCAACTGCTGATGATTTCTCATACCCCTGAGACACAGGTCAGAAGAATTCAAATCTGCTTCTCACACTATGCAAAATTCAGAGATACTCAGATTTAGTGACTTTTGTTCAATTAATAATTACAAGCAGACCATGTGCTGCGGGTCTGCTTCTCTGTGAATTTTAACATTAATCTCCTAGTTACAACCACTCTCCCCAAAGCCCAGAAAATTGCCTATTGTTTAAAAAAGTTGTTTAAACTCATTGTTTAAGAGTTTTTACAAACCAGAGGCACTTTCATCATTCCAAGGCACCGTGACTGAGGGAAATACCTGCAGTACTTCTTTTACTTTTCTCCCGAAAAATTCCATAACAAACACTAGAAGTGAGTTTGCCGAGTCTGTACTTACAGGCGTAATCTCCTATTGACACATGTATAAATTACAAGGGGAGAAGCACTGCCCAGTCACAGTGTGACGCTCTATCAGCGAGATTTCTGGGATTTTTGAGCAGTGTACTCTGTATATGGCAACTGCTGGCTAGTGTTTGCCTATTCTTCACTTGCTTAAAGCCTCTGGTTTTGTCTTGAGGTTCCACGTAAGGTCAACTTCCCACCCCCCAACAGTGACATAGAAAACTGCACCGAAGGTGGAAGAAAATGCCTCTCCTCACCGAGCAGCCAGTGTTGATAAAACAACTCTCTGTTAGAATAGCTTTCAGGGCAAACAGTGAGGAGGTTTACCCATTCAAACAAAGTTAAGAGTGAGCAAATTCTCTTAAAGATGTACCTATGTCTGAGATCTTTGTTTCGTTTTCAGTTACTTGATAGAAAATAAAGATAAAGCCAAGAGCAGGCTGCATTGAAATAATCCCCTGTGCTCCTGAAAATATTTCTTTTGTGTTCAAGAGAGAAACATAAGAGAAGGCCAGTTTAGACAAACTGGTATTAATATTTTTTTAAATCAATAACAAACTCTTACAGAATTTTCTTTTCTTTTTTTTTTTTTGAGCCCTTGTTAACCTTTGCTTTCTTGTTATTTCTGGAAAAGAACAAGCATGGGGAATGCACATGTTTTGCCATGTCTAATTTACTCACTTTTATGTGCTCAGGGCTTAAGAGAAAGCGATCAAAGGTGAGGCTCTGTGGTTTGTAAACACGAGAATGTGGTTATATAGAGAAATCTGCATATAATTCTGTCACCCGCTTCCGTTTGCTTGTCCTCTCCTGGAGCTTGAGATGGCATCTCCACAAGGACTTCCCTAAAAACGTATCCATTAATGAAGCAGGACTGGGGGAGTTTCTTAGGGGTTGTCTCCCTTGGGGATGGGATTTGACTGGTTGGTCCGGTTTCAAATTTAGACGAGGGCCAAACTGGAAATTCAAGATGCTGTTAGGGAGAGGACCACAAACGAGGAAGGAGTTGAGCCCGAAATGTGGGGGCAGCCCAGAACCGCCTTTGCCACTCTCACCAGGATCAAATAATGACTCAGAGCTCCCTGAAAGAGATGCAAGTCAGGAGCCTGCCCCACACAAAACACACCTCCTCCTGCTTCCAGGGGTGTGTCCTTTGAAGTACATGTCCTGAAATTCATGCATATGTCGTCAAGGATGTGGACAATGGCCTTGCATGCAGCTCCTGTTTAAAGGGGAGGAAGATAAATCCCCTACATCTCCTCCAGACTCAACTTCAGCAGGTTTTACATTTTCTGTTCCTTGGAGGTGGAGGGCTTGCCTCTGCTGACCATAAGCAGACTGGCCTTATGGCCTCTCCCACAAGACCAGTCTCAGACCGAGGCTTTGCTTTTCTCCCAGGATGGAGCCTACTCTAAGCTAACTCAACAGGCAAGTGGTGCTCAGCAGAACCATGCTGTAGACTACTCATCCTGCTATCGGTGGGCCAGATCTTCAAATGTGTGGAAAGGCTTTAGTAATTTAGGATTGTGTGATGGGTTTTGGGGTGAGCTTGGGGCTGGCAAGAGAGCATCCTCCCCTGTGCTGTTTCCCAGTGGCCGCCCAGCCACAGAGAAGGAACAGTCTCTTCTGCCTTCGCCCAAACACCAGCAAACCTGTGGCCACAGTCTGAGAGGTGTGCTCTGTGTTGTGTTCCTGGGCTCACTCCAACCCTGCAGACCCCCAGAACGTCACCGTGGGTGGGTCTTGCATCCTGCACTGCTCCCCTTGTATCAAGCTCTCTTCAACAAAGCCCTTCCACAACGCTGCTTCTGACCTATTGGCCCAGCTCTCCCATGGCAAAAAAGCACACTACTGCCCTCCCCATGTACACTCTGGATTTAACAGGTTGTCATGGCCCATGTCTATTTTTCTGATCCCCTCCTAGGTGGTATTTTCCACAGTAAGAAGCTCAGGCCTCTTTGATGAGAGCAAGACCTCATCAGAAAAGGCAGCACAGACGAAGAACTTTCTCAAGAGCTGTGAGCTATTCGCAGAGATGCACTTAAAATGAATTAGTGTATTCCAACACAGCAAAAGCTATAAATAGAGTGCTTATAAATAAACCAGTTTTGCTCTCACTTAGGCACTAATTCAGCAGTCTCTCCCTCCATGTCTAACACAGGCACACACTTACATCCCACTGATTGCAATGGGATAAGGCACTTGCGTTCAGTTGGGCAAGTTTTGCTTAATTTAAGCCATAATGCTGAATCTATCCAGGTGCCAACCCTTCTTTCCTGTTAAATCAAGAGCGCTTAGGAGCCTAAGCCCCCACTGTGAATAAAGATTTTCTATTTTAGGACAACTTCAATGTTTCATGAATGGGAGGTAGATATTTCCTCTTTCAAACGCTTCTGTTTGCTGTCCCCAAGTGACTACCCTTCCTTGCATAACGGAGCTACTATTTGCATAGGACATCTTTCTTATTCCAACACATAAGCAGCCTCCTTATGTTGTGAAAGAAAAAACATCACAACTGTTACAAATCTTCTAAAACAAGGTTTAATTTGAAAGCAAACGTGTGCAGCTATCACATGTAAGCAAACTCTAAACAGACAGCGCTATCATATCAAACACATTTTGATATGCCAAGCCAAAAAGCCCTGAACCTTTCAGAGATGTGCATTTCTGGATTGGCAGGAAGAGCTAGGATGTATGGTTCAAACACATCTGATGGTCAAACACCCTGAGGACAGCGGTGGCACACCCAAGGAAGTGGTCAAATGTTTGATATTGTCACACGCAAACCTGGACACAGGTTCATGCCGCCACTTCACACCAAGTATGCACAGACAGAAAATAGCCACCAGCTGTGACTATGCAGAGATGTTTAAGACACCCAAGTCAATCTCTCTGAGCCTATAAGCAATTTTTTATATAGCAAACAAGAAGACTGTAGCGACTTAAGCAGGGAGTCTGGTGTAATGGACAGGGTTTGCACCACAATTCCTGTTCTACCATACCAGCTCTGCTAGCAGTCTCTGGTTTTGCAGTCTAATCCAAGTTTGAAAGCTTATACTGACACACAGAAATACTTTAGGTAATAAATTAGCTTAAATACAGCCATTATTTAGCTGCAAACTGCAAGCATGGTTTTGCCCTTGCCATGTTTGCTAGCTCAAGAAATGTCACGTGGAGGTGTGAGACGCCTCTGAGCGCCTGCCATCAGGTCACCAGCCTCTCCGGTGAGTCTCGCTGCCTCTTTAACCATTTTCTCCTTGGCTGATCTTTGCATCTGAGTGCAAAGCTTTTTCCTTGCAGAAGTGGTGTGTGTTCCTGCTTACTACCCTGTTTGTATTTTAGTTCCTTTAAATTTAGCTACAAGTTCATTTTCTTTGCTTATTTTCACATGCTTTCTGTACATGCACCAAAAATACAGTCATCAGTGGTTTATTTTGCTTTTAAATACAGCAGCTAGCTTCTATATAAGCTGGCACAAGCAAGTGAATAATTTGCCACATTTCTATCAGCTGAGCAGCAAGCCCAGAGACTGAAGGCAAAGCCATGCCCCACACCAAGATAAGATATTGGGGTTTTAAATGGTCTTTTTACCCAGACTTAAAAGCTGACTCTTCTAATTGAACCACAGCACTGGGAAGAATTTTGTTGCTTTAAAGAACTCTGACATAATTAATGTAATATATTAAGCTTAATGGTGGAGCTGATTTTATATACTATGAAGTCATGGCTTTAAAAAAAAATTCACTTCCGCTGATGAGATGCCAGAATATGTTGAACTTCAGGTTGCAGAGCAAGACCTTTGCCAGGGCAAATGAAGCAAATTCTATATTATTAATTATTTCAGTCTCTTTAAATTACCAAGTTCTGTGTATTTGTGGTACACAGGGTAGGAATAACTGCAGTATCACAGGGACTGCCAAATGACAGCTGTTGGACTCTTCTACCCTGTCTCTGAAACTTTCTGAGGTTGCCACCAAACCTTTAAGCACAAAAGTTTCTGTAGAGCCCTCTTGTCTTCTGTAGGATTTGAAGCAGCCCCTAAGTTCACCTGTGCACCCCACCATGCAAAATCAAGCCCAATTCTTGCAGGTGATGCTGAAGGCGGTTCCTGTCTCTTGTTAAAAAGTGGGGCAGAAAGCACTTTCACACTGTTTGTATCTGTGGGTCATTGCAGAAAAATCTGGTCCGCAACAGCGGCTGAAAGAATTTCACACACTTGGAGTCCATGCTGGTGGTGTTCCAGGATCGTGGTGTGAGCTCATGCTCTCTTTAAGAACACACAGTCTTCTCGTTTCTCCTCAAAAGGGAAATAATTTCTTTGTGTAATTTTGAATTTATTTTTTTTTTAAGGAAAATGGTAAGAACATTGAAAATAGCAGAACAAGAACACTTAATTTTGTCTTGGTCAATGCTAAAAATTCTTAAGCTTTAAAACAAATTTATAGTATCTCCTAGCCATGGTGTCCGGAGATGCTAAAAGAATCTGCCAGTGTCACCTGGACCTTAAGAACAAATACATCCATCTTGAAAGCAGACAGATTAAAATAAAGGGGCGAACTCTACTCCCACAGAAATTTACCCAGCAGAAACATTTCTAAGGCACCGAACAAACCCTGCAGTGGCTGAGTCCTCAAATATTCTGTATTAAGTACTGTCTCTGGAGAGGTGCTTAAAAATTCATAGTACAGTGTATCTATTGATGTATTTAACGGAACTCTGGAGTAAGGAAGTAGAACTCTCCACCACTGTCAAGATAACACTGCCAAATTTTCCTTTGGATCTGTACACCTCCAGATGAAAACCGGAGTTCCCTTGGGACCCAGATATTATAGTTGGAGCTGACAGCTTGGATCTCTATTGTGAGAAATTATTCATGATATTAGCAGTTCTTTCCTCTCAAGGTAAGCATGTGAAATATTACATCTTCACTCAGATTTCCTGCAATAACCCGATACATAACTCAATATTAGGAGACATTCATCAGCAAGAGCAAACGTGTAAGCGTTAGTGCAGCAGTATAATATAACAAAACTCGATAGCAGGATATAGCTGTTGAAGTGAACTTGCAAAGAATAGCAACTATATAGACATTACATCAAGCCGGGAGCCTTTTAGGGAATGCAGCTAGATACAAGCACTGTGAGGATTTCTCACTATATATCAAGTCTTTCCTCTGCATGAGAGGAGTTCTGCTTCACAAAAGGGCTGCACTCTCCATTGCACTGTGAAAATATTTGCCCTTTTTTATCTGTTACCCTAGTTTAACACTGTCAATAACCAGTTTGTTGAATATATGGGAGTAAGCTGTGTGTTGCTATTGAAATGTTCCATCTGAAAACTCTGATATCAAACACGCAAGAAACAAGAAGGAGGTTAAGCCCTTCTTTGGAACAGGGCAGAGCTTTCCATTGAGTACAGCTCCTCGGTTCATGGTTTTCTGCTTATGTGACTCCCAATGCAAAATCATCCTGCTCAAGAGTACTGAGGCACAGGGAGAAGACGTGTACTACACATGCCCAAATGAAAGCAAATTAAATCGTAAGGGTGTCTCAGCTCGAATAAAGTGCAAATTAAATCAGCTAGCATTATTCTCTGCATTTGACCAAAACCTGAACATGCATAAAATGCTCTGAATCCTGTTCGGTTTTTTTTTTGCTAGCTCCGCATTCTTGATGTTAAGCCCTACTTTCTCCTGAGCAAGTAGGCAAGGATGCAGTTGATGATTTGATTTTAAAACTTTTGTTTCAGGTTTCACTGTGTAATCATTCTGCAGAGAGTAGGCTCTCTGCTCGCTCAGGCCCAAGTTATGCAGACTCTGAAATACAAAGAGCAGTAAAGACCGAGTACAAACCCTTCTGACTTCAGCATCTGAGTGACCCTGTTTCCTTCTGAAAGGGAGATAGAGGTTTAAAAGCAAATATTGTCCTGTGGTCTTATATGATTTTAAATACTCATAGGCACATAGGATGAGCAGCTGTAAAATCCTAACAAATGAAGCATCTTTTCCCACCCATGGCTGAACAGTTCTACAGTGTTATTTAATTTATACTTTTCCAGATATGCTTGATATAAGAAGTACACTCCATAGCTCATATCTGCACTGGATAGCTTTATACAGAATCTGCTTTTCCAGAATGCAGCAATCCCTGAAGTACCCAAGTCTAAGGTCTCAAGAGGTCCCACATGCAAAAGACATTGACCTGAATTAACCCAGGACTTCACTACCTGTAAAATCAAATATTGCTGGACCAAGGATGGGGTGCAGGTGCATGAGGGAGGCAGAGATAATTTTACATGTGAAATAATAGCAGAGAAGCCATGGATGTAGCAGGGGTAGAAGGAAATCTGCGCTTGTTGGTCTGCAGTGGTGGAAGGAGTTGGGGAAGTTGTGCCTGCTGCTTCCTGAGAGGAATCTTCCCCTTTCCCAGCAAGAAAGCTGCTATGGCCCAAGCTTGTGTCCTGCCAGCAGCAGCCAGGGTAACTCTCCAGGACCCCGGGATAAGCAAAGTGGGCAGTGGGGCCCTGGCAGTCCTTGGCAGCCCTGCCATACACAAATGGATGCTTTGCTGACCCCAGATGAATTCACAATACTGCTCTGAAGGGAGTAACATTTTTTTCTCTCTTTTTCATAAAATTACAAATGGAAAGATTAAAGTATTTCCTTATGACTTATCTTGTGGCAAGTGGCAAGAATAAAATGTGCACTTCCTGCCGGAAAGCCATGCCTTTACCCATAAGGCCACCCTTGCATCCCACTGACATAGCTGAAGAATTACATTGAATGAGTCACCAGTAACTATTTATATTCGGGTGCTCAGAGCATATGCTGTTAACTAGAACACAGAAGTTACGCTGGGCTGCTGCAAAGAACAACTTGTGGATGCCCAGGGAAGGTCTCACTTGCATTTCCAATCCATCCTCCCACACTATCTTTGTCACAGAGCAACAAGTAGCACAGTGACATTTTTATGTGTTGTTTTTTTCCCCACCCACTCTGATTTCCGCCTCCAATTTGACCTTTTGTCTGCCACAGGCATCCATTGGAAAGTCAACTGGGTTGCCACATCCCATAAGACCAACCCTTACCCATTTTGATAGGCAGAAGTGTAGTGGTCTCCAAGACACTTTTCTACATCTTTTCTACTACAACACCAAGATGCAAAGAGGAAAGCTGAAAGGTTTGTGTGGTCCGTCGTATACGAAAAGGTCCCATGGGTTCATGCAACATTATGGCCTACAAAGAATGAATCTGGCAAAATATACGTTTCTGTTCTTCATATAACATCCAGTGTAACACTACCTCATTAAGAGGTTTAAACAAGAACACAAGAAGCATATATATATATATTTACACACACACTTACATGTTTTTGCATGGGCTAAACTTCTGGGTGGTGCAAACTTGCATAGTATTCTGGACTTCCCATCCACTGGCAGTGCAGTCCTCTCCCAGTGTGGAGTGTACTATAGCCTATGTATATTAGGTTAAAAGGTCCAGATTCAAACGGAAAAATAAATAATTGAGCATTATATTAAAAGTTATAATAAAGCTATGATTGATCATTAAGGTACATTTAATAAATGGTGATTCAGTTGTTAGAGTCCAACAGGTTTCATGTAACCAGAGCTTACAAACATCTATTACGTTGCCTTTTGATGTGCTTATAACCGTCCATAATAATTACACATGTAACACACTCATAAATCCACTGACTCTATATTAAGCCTCTCTGAACACTTCCTAAATGGAATCTTAATGCAAAGAGTGAAAAGGTACTCCATTATGGAAATAGATCCAGAAAGCAAGAAAAATTTAACATTAACAGTTTCAAGTGCATGTGAGGGAACTACAGTATTTTGCCAGCTGTGTGCAAGTATGTGCACAAAATATTTTCTAATCAAAACTGGAAAAAACATGTCAATAAATATATTCTGAAAATAGTGAGTTGTAGATTAGTAGATATCTAAATGCTGTGTACCTCACTTTGTATGTCTATTAATATGTAGATCATATTATCTTTTCTAGGATTTTTTTTTACTTCAAAACCAATAAACATAAACATAAATGTGTATTTCCAAGCATAAATCAAGAATTAGGCCAAATCTCGCTCTTCACTGCAGCCATTATCCTGAAAATGAAATTTGAGCAATTTGTAGAAAAAGCACAGTACCATTTTGGAGAGGAGTCTGCATGACAGTAGCCATACTGCTTTAATAAAATGCAAGTTTTGTCTCTTCCACATGCTAATAAGTTCCCCTAGATTTCAGTGGTCAGAAGCTGTAACACAATTTCCGTATTTTAAAAAGAAATGAATAGATAGATTAATGCAAAAGCAAAGTGCTCAGACACTTCTGCATAGGTTTGCACACTGGGTTGCCTGCAGAAGCATTTCACAACCCTTCTCAGTCCCTGATTAAGGAAAGAAGGAAGTATTTCCATTTTTCAGAGATGCATTTATACTGTGTAATCCTGCCCAAGGGTCACTGAAGCTTGATTGTTTAATCATTTCTTTAAAACAATGCAGATGGAAGGCGAAGTTATTTTGATCCACCACCACAAGCTGCAAGGCCTTGGCTGAGATTTCATACCAGACAATAGAAGAAAGACTGCAAAGAGATAACAAGGAAAACATGATTAAATCACAGAAGTGACATAAAATCAATAGAAGCAGGCAAGGATCAATAATTCTTTGCTCTGAGTAACAGTCAGTAGAGCTTGTACTCATTTTCAGATTTTTCCAAGATTATTTCCTATTTGATTTGTGTGGACAGAGGCTTTCTTTACAATATTGCTCTTTTAGCATTTTTATTAAGATTATTCTTTTGTAGGTATTTATTGCCTATTTCATTAGCCACATTGGCGTCATTTGTGCTGGCTTTTACAGGAACCTATGACTAATCAGAAAATAACAACGTATAGCAATTATTTCAGAAAAGTTGATGTGAATTTATAGCCATAGTAAAGAGGAATTTTCAGCTTTTCATAATGCGGGTTTCGTCTAGTTCTTCATTTAGCGCATCAGTTCACTGTACTTATTACTACAAACCCAGAAGACAGTGACAATTCATTTAATCAAGATGTTCTAAAACAGAGCAGCTGAAGCAGATTCACTGCCATGGAGTCAGAAGGATCTATTGCATTTCTGATGGGCCGAAAGAGGAAGAGCACCAGACAAAATGCATTTTGCAAATTGCCTGAGTTGTACAAACACATCACAAATAAACTTTGAAGCCTATTTCTCAAGCTTTCCTAAAAATGCCTATTAAAAAGCAACCCAAGCCCATACTATATCCCACCAGAGACAACAGTACAGATGCAGACCTGTAACATCACCGGTTCATCCCGTGGTGGATCAAGAAAATGTACACGGTTCTGGTCTTGGGTTAACAATTAACACAATGCTAAACCTCATGCCCTGAGAACTGTTCGTGTACTTGATTGCCTCTAGGTCTAAGGGTGTAACTGCCCCATATACTATGCCCTGGGCTTTGAGGTCACTGCAAAGTCTTAAAGTCTTTGCCCAGCATTCCCAGACCTCAAGCTGCAGTAGCTTGCCCGTCGATGTCAGTTTTCACAGCTCTCCTCTGTGGAGCTATCCTACTGTATCAGCAGCTATGAGTGTTTAAAAATCACCAGTCAGGCTACAGAAAACCTGTCTGGCTTTCAAACCTCAGGAGGATGAGAAAAAGTTATTTTTCTTTGCAATCAGATGCTTGTACTGGTAGGCTTCATTCCAGTCTAGTTTCCCTTTGCATGATCAAAGTTTTTTTCTTGCTCATGAAGGAAGGAAAAGACAAAGATCTTACCTAGATGACTCTCATAGCTGATATTTAAAACACCGTCAAACCCTGCTGCAGGTGGCCTGTGTTTCACTAGTTTGATCCTTGGGGGCCAGGATTTTGTCCCAAAGACATGGAAAGAATCATGACAGCTGGCTACATCAGTTGCTCTGTGTCCTAGGACAATTTTAACTCCTACATTTAAAACCATGAAGATCCTCCTCAGATCATTTTGATGGCTCTCTCATCACAGCAGAGTAATTGAAAGGGCTTCACCTCAGTTACAGCAGTATGAAGTAGGAATAACACCAAGGCAAAAAAAGGTCCCCAAAAAGGAGTGAGGGGTACAGAGGTGTTACCTCCAAGTATGTCCTGCCTGTATTCATCTACTAACTCTTGGTGTTCTCTCCCTCCGGTGCTTTGATTTTAACTACTTTCAAATATACAAGTTTAACAATAAACTTTATTAAATTGCAATGTAATGGAGCTCTTTGCAATCTGGCCTTGATTCTCTGGCCAGGTGAAGTAGAAGGTCACTCAAAAGAGCCCACTCTGAATTTTCTGGAAGTGGCAGGAATTTAGAAAGAAAGATATTGAAAGAAAAAACAGAAAAAAAATGCCCACAATTCTGCAGATGGGTATGAGGCTCAAATAACTGTTCGTCTTTAAGGAATAGGAAACCTGAACAACACAGTCCATGTGCTCTGGTGGCTTCTTCCTAAAGAGAGTGCAGCAGCCACAGTTCCTTCCTGGCTTAGTGATCATCAGAAGGGGAAAAAATGAACAAATCAGCTGAACTATCTGATTACCAAAATGCCCTGCCGAGGCGGAGAAAACAACTGGAATAAAGCTGAGGTGGTAGGACTGTCATCTGTGTGCCAGTGTTGCCTATTTTAGGTAATAACAATGTCCTCGAGGAAATTCACATTTCTGCATCTGCATAAGACTTTGAAAGTCCTGGAACACTCCTCAGTAAATGGTGAATATCCAGCTACACACTAGTTGATCTGAGTGCCTTAGGTACACAAAGTAGTAAAATTACAGAAAGTAGTATTCTCAAAAAAATCATCCTAATTCCAAAATATTTGTACTCAGTAGGATGTGGTTCATTATAGACAGGTAGACTACTATCAGCCCAAGGGAGTGAAGAACATCTTGTTATATCTTGTGATCATATCACAGTGTTTCCTCTCAAGTCCATGTCCAGTGCTAGATATCGTCCAGACAAAGTGAACAGGAGACACCAATAACTGTCAAACTTTGTTCTGTGGAAGCTCACCTAAAAAAAGAGCACAAGCTGGGAAGGTAGAGGAGTTGAGCAGACGTTAACTTCATATGTCCTTCCCGTTCAAGCCTATTCTTATAGAGGTTAAAAAGGCCTTTGAGAATGGATAATATAAACACATTACAGAGAAGACAATACAACACGTCAGAGACGAGGCAGCACCTTTAAAAGTACAATTCCTAGTGTTTAATTTTCTTACACAGTAAAAAAAATGGAAGAAGTATATATGTATTTTTGGGGTATAAACAACTTCTTCTAGTGGTCTTCTGAAAATAGAAAAAAGAGGAAAGAGACACAGCTCCAGCATATCCACTGTTTAGACAGGAC
Organism: Syrrhaptes paradoxus; assembly: GCA_013400615.1. Taxonomy (NCBI): domain Eukaryota; kingdom Metazoa; phylum Chordata; class Aves; order Pterocliformes; family Pteroclidae; genus Syrrhaptes; species Syrrhaptes paradoxus. The sequence continues at coordinate 266,651 of VZTO01015619.1, forward strand.
ACTAGTATTTAGCAGGGATATACCAAATTACACCAACTTGTGTAAAATCCCTATTGCAAGAGAAATGTAGGAGAATTATGAGATGTAAGCAGTAGACAGCTCATGGAAAAGCTCGGCCTATTTGTGCCTTTTGGGTCTGTTTCCAGATCAGAAATGTCCATGTGCCCTAGCAATAGCATTTCACAAACTGCTGTAACTACTAGGACTAAAACTTGTTTATATCTTGAGTGATGTAATCACACAACAACATACTCAGGAGCATTTTGGAGGTAATATTTTTCGTGTGTGGACAGTATGGCTAATGCTGGACTGGGCAACACTACTAACTGATAGAAATGGAAATCTAATATTTGAGGAAACCAGCTTGGAGAACCTCAAAATGGAAGAAGACCCTTTCGTTATGATACAAAATAAAGTAATTTTCCTTTTCATGAGGACCTGCAGGATTTATGTTCCTTCTTCAGCAAGGAGCACTCGGGACCACCCCAGGTTGTTCTGTTGGTCCACAGTTCTTCTGAAAAAAACATGAGAAAAAGGTCTTTTTCTCTGGGCTGAGCACACATTGGGCATATACATAATGAAAAAAAGAAATCTGTACCTGTTCAAGAGTGGTAAGATACAGCATATTTCTAAAATTCTCTTCCTGGAAAATCTGCAAGAAACATGGATTTCTAGAAGTTTCCCTTGGGTTATAGTATGAAAAGAGAAAGACAAAACTAGTATTTATTGATTTTTTTTTTTCAAAATACCACATTTTATTCCTCTGTATCTTTCTGTGATAAACAAGCACTGCCTTCAAGCTGAAAGTTTTCATCTAAGTAGTTTTTAATTGCAATCAGAAGTTTATAGTCCAACTATATATAATCTCGTAAATCATCATTAAAATGCCTCCAGTCATGAAACAATGACCAGAACAATAATTACTGTGTGTATATCAAAAGTGAGAGATTTACACTCCAACCGAGACAATAGCACAACAAAGCAAATGTTTGCAGTCTTCGAGAATATCAATGTCATTTATAAAGTATGAGTAATAAAATCAATACTGTTGATATTAATCAGTATCTGGGTGGACCTTGTTCTTGGACTTAAGACAGGCTTTCTGATAAGATAGTTAGCTATTTGTATTCCTTTTTAGTAAATAAAAATATATTTCCTTGAAGATATAACTTCCCAGCTATAATAGTGTGCCAGTATGCTGGTGATTTATAAACATGTTATAAAACATAGCAATGCAACAGCTGTGGAAATAAAATCATCAACCTTCCACCTCTGTGTTACTTTAGGTCAAACCTCTTATTTGCCTGTAATGACAATAAGGAATAAATAAATACGCCAGCACCTGATGAGGGGGGTGAGGCTGGCTATTCTCGAGGATGTGCTTTGCATCGCAATCAGCGATGTCTACTGAGGGAGCCGAATGACACATTTAACCACTCACTATTTATAGGACATGTAGAGGATGGCTGTTCCAGAGGCTCTTACCTAGGCTGAACTAGAAAGGCACTTATAAAATTGAATCTGCTGCTCAGAGCTCTGACTCTGCTGTAAATTACAACCCATAGTTCTGCCTGACTGCTGAGCTACGATGAGCTCACCGAGCTGCTCAAATCCTCGCTGAGGCCACGGTTTCAGTTTGCATTTTATGCAACTATCCTTCTATGTCAGACGCGCACAAGAAATAATAATCAGGAGGCAGAGAAACATGTCACCAGGAAGAAAATATTTTGCAAGAGCAGCTTCTAAAAGGTTGTATTACTTTGTCTTTACAACACAGTCCTGGCTCAGCAGTCTGCAGTCTCATAGTAATGTTGGTAGAATTAATCCAAACTCTTACCAACGTTATGAAGAAAAGAGAGGAACTGGTCCTTTGCAGGTCTCAATCTTTCCGTTTTCCCCTCTCATTTCTACCTCTTGTACGGGGCTCCGTCACACTGTGGCATTTGCAGGTCACAGTAACATTCACTGGGTGTAACACTTATTTAAGCTTATCTGCAGAAAGGAACCTGGCAATGATCTACCTGGAGCTCTTTCACTGCTGGAGATGATCCAGGTTTTCCATTCCTTCCTCACCCCCCGTTCTCATCACACGAAGCAAATACTAAACCTGCCTTGCTGAGCCTCTAGTTTGCGGGAAGGGGACTGAAGGTCCAAGGTCAACAGAACATAACTTCCTTCAAAACAATGGAATTATTTGGGCTTTTACACTGAATCAGGGCAGTTTTAAATCCACTGACTAGCACTGGAAATAAATTAGAATCGTTCAGAATCAGTACAGTGAGACACACAGCACACCAGGTAATTCAGCTGGTTAACAAGCTGCTGCAAATAGTACACGTTTGTGTCCAAAATTAAACTTAGATTTGTGCTGTTAAAATCGATCATCAGAGAATGGTTTATTCAGTTCAATTCAGTTAAAATCTCACAGTAGCGCTTGCATGCTTCCTACCTTTTGATTAAAGTCACTAGAAATTGCCCCCATTGTGTGGAGACTAGCAAAATAAAACTAAAATATAAAAAACTGATTTGTCTGCCAAGCACAAACAAGTGTTAAGCTGGCAGAGCTTGGAGCCTGACAGAACCTCATGATTTCAGTGCTTGTGTTTGTCCAATAAAAATAATTCTGAACATTTTAGATCTCAACACAGCAACTCGCAGCATAAAAATAGAATGCTTTGGGATATCAATTTTGCAGGCAGACATGCACATTCACGGAAACCAGCTAGATCCAGCAGAGCTGGGACTGCTCCTGTGAAAAGTTCATGCTCATCTGAGGTCAGCACTCCAGAACACAGGCTGCCAAAGCAGCGAGCTCAGGAGCAAGATTTTTGTCTTGTCTCACCCCATTGAAATGGAAAATACTGTAGATCTGAAGAACCACTGATTCAAAGTGTGAGCTGGCCTGGATAAGTTAGAAAGAAATGAGACAGGTCAACCTTTTTATCGAAATATAAAATATAAGTATAAATATAAATATAAATATGAAAATATAATATATAGAATATATTATATAGAATATATATACTATAAATACAAAATAAATATAAATATTGAAACCCTCTGAAATATAAATCTTGATACAGGGCATGTGTATGTTAATATACGTATGTACACGCACATGCTTAATACATTTTATAACTCCCAAGGTACTTCAGTATTTGTATGTCCAAAGTNTTTGTCTGCCAAGCACAAACAAGTGTTAAGCTGGCAGAGCTTGGAGCCTGACAGAACCTCATGATTTCAGTGCTTGTGTTTGTCCAATAAAAATAATTCTGAACATTTTAGATCTCAACACAGCAACTCGCAGCATAAAAATAGAATGCTTTGGGATATCAATTTTGCAGGCAGACATGCACTTTCACGGAAACCAGCTAGATCCAGCAGAGCTGGGACTGCTCCTGTGAAAAGTTCATGCTCATCTGAGGTCAGCACTCCAGAACACAGGCTGCCAAAGCAGCGAGCTCAGGAGCAAGATTTTTGTCTTGTCTCACCCCATTGAAATGGAAAATACTGTAGATCTGAAGAACCACTGATTCAAAGTGTGAGCTGGCCTGGATAAGTTAGAAAGAAACGAGACAGGTCAACCTTTTTTATCGAAATATAAAATGTAAGTATAAATATAAATATTAAAATATAATATATAGAATAAATTATATATAATATATATATACTATAAATACAAAATAAATCTAAATATTGAAACCCTCTGAAATATAAATCTTGATACAGGGCATGTGTATGTTAATATACGTATGTACACGCACATGCTTAATACGTTTTATAACTCCCAAGGTACTTCAGTATTTGTATGTCCAAAGTCTTTCCAAGACAGAAATGTAGTCTTACAGCCAGATAGATTTATTGCTGTCGTTGTTTTCTCTGAAGACAAATACATGCTTATCTTGTACCACATTTTCCTCTGTACACAAGTCAAGTCTTATCCAGGAAAGGTGATCAAAAGTAATGCTTAAGATCAAAAGGACAAGAAGCTGTAATCCAGCTGGAAAATTAGGTGTGACAAATCATAGAAATATCGAATCATAGAATGGTTTGGGTTGGAGAGGACCTTAAAGATCATCGAGTTCCAACCCCCCTGCCATGGGAAGGGACACCCTCCACTAGCCCAGGTTGCTCAAAGCCTCATCCAGCCTGGCCTTGAACACCTTGAATCCAGCACTATGTCCGTCCGCTGACAAGGAAGAGACCTCAGAGGACTCTCCACCACAGTTACCTTCTCTTGAATAATTCTGCAGCAGGAACTCCATTATCTTGGTGAGACTAACAGATTTCTTCCTAGCTCCCCCTAGTGAACCCAGTGACTGGCTCCTGCTTCATCCCACTGAGATACCCTCAGCCTAGGCCAGGTTTTACAGCAAACGGATGTTTTCCCTTAGTGAAGACACTCCCTGCATGTAGACACAGACACTATTTTTTTCCTGAGTCACTGATGGAAGAAGGTGAAGCCTTTGGAAATCAAGGGTGGGATTCACTTATCTCTAACTACAGCCCACAAGAAGTTAGACATTTACTCTAAACTAGTTGTCTGGGCCCCACCTATAGTCAGTGTAGAGAGACATAAATACCTCCATTCACTGCACTCTAGATCTTTTCACTGCTAGTAGGGGGACCCTAGACAACTCATTTAGATTAGATAACTAAGTGCCAAGGGGATAAATGTAGGTGAGATGAGTCCCTTGTGATCTGACTTCTCAGCCTTGACAGTATCTTCAAGACCTCACCATATTTGCCCCTTTGAAAACTTACATATTTGATTTGGCATGTTGAAACCCAGCCGTTCTGCTACTCTTCTTGTTAAGGCATGCTCTTCTCCAACAAAGTTTGTTCCTAGCCTCGGTCCAGAATCGTGGACAATTTGCTTGTACAAAGAAGAAGCAGAGAAGCATTCTGAGAATGATGAGCCCAGGACCACCACAAAGCAGGTAATAAGGCAACCACATCTCCCTCTGATGGACAATAACTCCTGAATAAAATACAGAACACTTGAGCCCACTGCAAGTTCAGACAACCTTTGAACCGTTGATGCAGAAGCGTAAATCCCCAAGAACTAAGCAAATAGTTGCTGGGATGAGTTCATCCTTTCTTCTGTGAAGTAACCGTAGGAAAACATTTTCTTGAACATCTTCTCACTTTCATAGTTTGGGTTTCTACATGTACCTAATAGACTATTCATAAAAATTACACTCTGAGAATTGAAACAAACTGACTATTAAAGGCTGCAATGCAGCAGCACCCAAAGGCACTGACCGAAACTGAGGTGCCATTGAGTGAGGGGGTGTGTAAGTACCTTGGGGCCAGACTCACGTACTTTTGCTCCCATTGGATAGTCCCAAACAGTCTCACAGAAGCCAATGGGATTGCTCAAGGAGTATATTACTCAATGGGAATAAATGTACCAAAATTTAGTTTACCCTGAGGATCTTGCAAGACTAAAGAATACGGGTGAAATCTCTGGTTCCATTATAGACAGTGGCAAAGAAAAGAAAACAAAATAATTAATTTCAAAGAGCAATATTTCACCCAAAGAACAGGCAAAGAGAGGAGGACACATCATCTGCACCATGCAGTCAGAATGGCAGCAAACACTGCTTGGCTACCTGTTTTTCATTCTGAAGCAAAAAAAAGAAATAAAAAACCATACAAAATTTGTGGAGAAACAAGCATCAAAATGTCTACAAATATTATTTTTAGTATACCATATATATGTGCACTTATATCTCCATTGCACACTTCTCCTTTAGTTTGCTTTCTAATTTGAAAATATGAATTACACTGGTTGGTTGGGTCATAGGACACGGCATTATTCCTTTTTTCCTGATGGCATAAATCTACCCACAGTCAGAAGAGGTTTTGATCAAAAAATTTTCTGTTGGAAACCTCCAGTTCAGTGAAAACGGTGCTCATAAGAAAAAACACACTCATTTAGTGACAACACAAGCCCAGAGCAGAGGTTCTGATCAAAATAAAGCGTGTGTGTGTGTGTGCATGAGAAAGAGAGTAAAAGTCTTAATAACCTAATGGCTAGGACATAATGAGGGATTATTAAAAAAAAAAATNAAGGAGCTGAAGTTCTCACTACACTTCATGGTGGGAAAAATTCAAACCAAGTTCTGCCACTGAGGACTCACATCATTCAGGCATTTGGGATGACATCTGTCGGGGGACCAGAAGAAAAATGACATTACTGAGTTTTGGGAGGAAATCAAGCCACTTTTTGCATCATTCCTTTTAGAAAAACCGGCTCTGAACTCAACTACGTAACGGCAATTTCCTCATTCAAACCTTCAGCAGGGCAGGTAGGAGCAGGGCCCAGGAGTGAGCAATACCCACTCGGGGTCATGGGGTGGGGAAAGGACAGAAGTGCACTACTCCAGGAAATATCTGGAAATACTGAGGCTCCTTTGAATATGAGCACTGTCTGATTGCACCATCGCGCCGGCCAAAAACCACCCTGACTCTCAAACAGCATGATGCAACTTCTTGTGCGAGTGCTACAAAAGTACCCTCTAATCCTTCCCTGGGTTAAGTGCCTTCATGTCAGGATTCTTAAAAGAAGTTTGATGACTATTATCATTTTAACAGCTTTCTGTACCATATGAAATATATCACTCACAGTGGAAGTAGCCAGGTGTAGGGAAAACACAGCTTTCCACAAGGATTTCTCTAAGAAATCCCCTTGACNTAATGAGGGATTATTAAAAAAAAAAATTGAGACACCGTCCCTATGGTGATGAATTATTTATACAAATGATCAAGTTCTCACAGGAAAGACTGAGAAAATTCACTCCCCAAACAGCTCGGTGGTTAGGACACCCACTGGAAATACGGGAAACCCAGTGCTGGGTCTCTGCTCTCCAGCAGGTAAAGCAAAGCCTCCTGCGGACTTCTGCAGCCTTCCATGCCCTTCTGCATCCCAGCTGCAAACTGACACTGCTGTCAAGTACGCCTTTCTATCNATACTGAGGCTCCTTTGAATATGAGCACTGTCTGATTGCACCATCGCGCCGGCCAAAAACCACCCTGACTCTCAAACAGCATGATGCAACTTCTTGTGCGAGTGCTACAAAAGTACCCTCTAATCCTTCCCTGGGTTAAGTGCCTTCATGTCAGGATTCTTAAAAGAAGTTTGATGACTATTATCATTTTAACAGCTTTCTGTACCATATGAAATATATCACTCACAGTGGAAGTAGCCAGGTGTAGGGAAAACACAGCTTTCCACAAGGATTTCTCTAAGAAATCCCCTTGACTGAAATATTTGTGGGTAAACAGAAAGGGGAGACACAGCATATGCCATAAATAGCTGTTCTTCTATTTTGAATCTTCCTGGGTTTTGCAGCTTTCATGCAATGTTCTGCAGGTCATTAAGAAGACAAAGGTACGTGATCTCTGTTTGTGAAGCAGCTGGGAAAAAGTTGGGAGTGAGTCGTGGATTTTAAATCTGTATGTATGTGTGTGTGTGCACATGCACCAGCACAATGTCACACCGCAAAACTTTCTAGAGTTTGCAAAGTTCAGCTGTATTACAGAGGAAGAATTTCAGTCGAGGGTAATATCAAAATGGTAACAGATTGCAAATTTGGATTCGTAAACTGGGAAGTTACTGGAAATGTTAATCAGGAACACAGTATGGGAACACCTAGAAAGCTATTGTTTAATTAAAGATAGTCGACATAACTACAGAGAAATCATATGTAAGCAAAGCAGAATTCTTGACTTTTGGATATAGCACCGTGCAAAGCATAACATCATACGTAAGTATTGGGTGAAGGGCCAGCCACTCTGTTGATAACGAACTGGCCCATACGTTAAGACCATGTGAAATCAGGTCAGGATAAGAGGGCAAAACTCAAAAGGCTTCGTATGTGGATGAGAGCTGCTCATATAGGTATGCCAGTGACCTTAAGGAATCAATGAACCAGGTAATTAAATTAGCCAGAGTGTACCTACTTGGAAAGACGGTCGTTAAAGAGTGCTCCAAACCGGGGATTAACTTCTTGAGTGAAGAACATGAGATGAATGAGACTGAATTCTATAGAGGATATATGCTATATAGCAGAGGCTAGTACTGAGGACAAGAAAGATTTATTAAATAGAAGAAGTAGTGGAAAGTTTTTGTATTGGTTTAACTCTTCCTTTTCAATCTGGGTGAGTTTTAGCACGGCCCTCAATGGCAGCAGCTGTTGGGGCAATGGCATGTTAGATAAGGAAGGACCAGGTTGCTGTAGTGGTTGGTGGCTCCAGAGTGAAGTTTAGAGACTGAGTTCTGCAGGAAACTGGACAAGACTAAAAGGAAAAATAAGAAATTATAAAAAAAACCCACATAGCTCCAGGAGTGCAAATCAAAGGAGGAAGGTTTCAGACAAAACAAATTATCTACAGTAGAGATTGTAAAGATACAGAGATATGTACAGATCATAGAGCTCTGCCATCCTGAGACACAGACACAGTAGTGACCACTAAAGTGGATGGTAAAGTCCCAAATCAAAGGGAATGTTGTCACCTCTACACAGTGCAAATCACTTCTTCGCTTGAATGACAGTGACATCCTTTCCCTGTTGTATCTGTTTAAATAACAAGGTAGAGAGTTGTTTGTGATTTCACATTTAGACGTAGCTCAAAAAATGGGACCACGATTTCATTGATGGTTTGTGGTTGTCATGATAATAGAAATAATAATAATGGATGTTCATTTAGTTTTAAAAGGATGTAACAGAGAGAGAAGCAATCAAGGACACTTGGAGCAGTATTTAGACTCCGGAAGTTCACCTCTATCAACATGTTCAGAGAGGATTGTTCACATCCATTATAAAGGAAGATACATATATGGCACATGAGGGGCCTGATTCTGTGTCTTTAAACTGGCAAGGTTCTTCCAATGTATTTATTGTAAAGTTTCAGTGATGAGAGAGAGTGTTAAAAAGGTCTAAGCATACTAGGGATGACAAATGCCAAGAGATTGTCTCCATTATTGATTGATACACCTTTCCTGAAAGCAAAAAACTTGAGAAGACAAGGCTGAAGATGACTACTGAAGGCACCATCACCTAGACTCCTTTTTGCAGAGCAGTTGTAAACAGGAGCTATAACTCACAACTCAGACAGGACAGATCCAGATGGGCCCTTTGGCTTCCTTCCATAATAAAATCTTTAATTTTCCTAGAGAAAATAACAACTTCATGCACATGCTGCTTACTTCAGAGCAAAACTTGGTTTACAAACTCAAGTAGTTTAAGGATTAAAAAGTTTAGTCTATCTCTGCAAATGAACTTTATCAAAGTGCAGGTAAAATCAAGCCTTCAGGTAAACAGGAGCATTTGCCAAGTGGAAATCCCAGCTCTTTGTATATTTAGTAATGAGTGAAGATAAGATTTCTTCTTTTGACAGCATGATGGATACAATCATAAAAGGAATCATGCTGCTGTAACAGAGTAGACTTGAAGAGTGAATTTGATGGCTACGGCTTTATTCCCAAATGTCTTACCTTCCTTTCATTTAAAGCACATGAAAGCTAGTTTTTCTGGCATGTGAAAATGTTAACGTTTTGTTGGGTTTTTTTTCTTTACTTCCCCCACCCCAATATGGACGTGTTACGTTTAGTTGTCAAACTCAGATCTACTTCCCAGTTCAATAATCACTGACTCATTTAAGCATATTTATTTAAATTTTTTGTAGATAGAAAGGTACAGTAAGCAAAGGAACACAAGCTCTTGGGAGAACACGAGCTCATAAATTGTTACATGTGATTCTGCTACTGTGGGTTAAAGGAGGGGGCAGCACCAAGAATGTGGTGAAACCAGCTGGTTTGAGCCCTGGTATTTCAGTATGAAAGCCACATTCAAATCTGCTATAGATTAAAAATGAAATTAGTTTATTGGTCTCAGCCTGTTACTTTTGGGATGCTTATCCACATCACAAACCAAATAAAATCTGATGTGACTGACAGCCTCTGCTCAGAGGAAAGCCTCATAGCTGCTAGCCACTCGTGACAGAAATCTAATGACCCAGCTCTGACGGAAAGCTCATGGGAAGACAAATTCTGCTGCACTTCACTCAAGAGGCATAGCACCAAGATAACTATCTTTAATTAGTCTTAGCATTCACCTGCAACTTGAAAGTACTTGAAGTACTCACACAGAGGACACAGCTAAGCATAGGTTCCAAAAGTGTGGTGGGCATTCATCATAAGGGATGCTTTAGTAATTTGTGTGAGATTCTCTTTTCCCTCAAAAATCTGCTGAAGAAAGCCCAGGACACAAAACTTCATAACACTAAGCAGAGGCATCTTCCAGCACACCTCCTTGGATCCTGGATGCATGAAGAGATCCCAGCAGAAAGAATATAAATGCATGAAAATGTTACCCACAACACAGTCTCAGTCATAGTCTCTTGTTCCATGATTGGCCTCAAAATGAGGTTGTGAAGACAAAATTAAAATTTAGCTGATGTCAACAGGGCGAGAGAATCAAACGTACCTACCTGGGAAAAGATCCCACAGGTCACTGTCACCTGTGCAGTGTGCATCTGTCCATGGAAGGAAGGGGCCTCATCTGAGCCAAGCCCCATCCTTCCACAGCACTTAGATCATGCAAGACATTTGCAAGGTTGAACATCTCTGTGTTTAATCTCCAACCAAAAGTAGATACAGAACCCCACTCCAAAATAAGACCTAAACCCTCGTACCAAATGCAGTCCCAACTGAGGTTCTTCAGAGGCTGCAGGTTGATGGTTTACAAATGAAGAAAAGGTTCTTACATACGAGGGGAAAGTGCTCCTTTTCACTCTCCAAATGAGAGGGGGAAGGTAAAATTTACCATTCTGAAAGGAAAAAAACAGATATGCTATTTTTGATCCTATTACTTTTTTAAATGTCTTGAAGTTCAAATCCTCTGCATTTCTCAGGGAAGGAGAAAGCACAGAATTCTCAGGAAAAAAAATAAGTTGAAAATGTAGATTTCCATTCATGAATACATGGCAAATCATCCACAAAGGTACTCATTGCAAAGGTTGTTATCTGCAGACTTCTGTTGTTCCAGGAACAATGGTGACAGACAGCAACCCAGTGATAATCATAGCTGGGAACACTGGTAGCAGGACCCCAAGCACCCACAAGAAATTGGCCTTTAGTTGGCACCCAATAGGTGGAAATTGTCTTGTCTACAATGCAATGGATTGGGAGATTTCAGTTATTCCAATAACAAACCGAGAGAGGAAGGACTGGAGATTAGCTTATTAATTTAATTTATAAAATAATTCCCCTCATAATAATTTTAAACATTTCTTTCAAAAAAAATTATCAGACAAAAATTGTTGGGTTTCTATGTCAAGAAAATGAATTGTAGATTTTGATCAAAAATATCTATGGCTTTGCTGCTTAGAAACAGGTCTTTTGAGCTGAGGTCTGCATTTTAGAAAAATTATATATTTGTTCTGGGAAGTCTTTATCAAATACAAAAATAAATTAAGGTCATTGGAGAGGAAATATTTATGATCTCTCATAAACTGTATTAGGTTCCAATAACTCTCATGGGGACATTCTGCAGGCTGTACACATATAGAAAATCGGGTCTAACAGAGTCCTAATCAAACAGGTTTGTACCGAGCGTTGTCCATAAGTTCAGTAGATATCCTTCCAACAAAGTGCTCTCCTCACAGTGTGGTCAATGACGTGACGAAAACACTGTTTTTCCTTTCCAATCTGGAGAGAAACAGGTCCCCTGGTAGTTTTGGTTTTCTCTTCCCTGATCTCAACCCCTAACACTTCTTTGTTTTGTAGGTATTCTACAGAAAATCAAGAGTAGAAATAACTAAACATGTCTTAAATACTTAACTTAGAAGCCATGCATTGTTTTAAGAGGGTCTCTCCAAAGTCATTGTGTTATTTTATGGAAATACACAGTGAAGATGCTTTGTCAAGAAGAGCACTGCCTTCCTAGAGCCTGTCAATGTGTTGCACTAACATAATCAGAGGCAGATCTTTGAAATGATATAGCATGTGAATATGCCAGGTTAGGTTATTACTCTTATAATTATTGACAGTATATGAACTAAACATGACTTCTGTGGAGTCATTCCAGTGAATTCTGCCAATGCAGATCAGGAATCATGTTCACAATACTTTCTTCTGAAAAATATGAGTGCATAATCCTCAACAGGATGTTACGTATTTTCTTTAGACAAAAAAAAAAAAAAGAGTGCATTAAAAGTCAAAGTGTTTGAGGAGATTACAGAACACTTCAGCCCTTCTCTAAGAAGAGTGCATGGTCAGCAGCTACCTATAAAGTACCTGCTGCTGGGGAATCTGCAAAAGGCCTAAAAGGGGATGTTGCCATTCTCTCTCAATGAAGCACAACAGAGGATGCATAGTGTTGTAGCCAGTGCCTCTAACATGCACTTGCTCCAAAATCTGCATATTTAGTAGTGAAGACATCTGTATGTGTAAATAGGTGATCCCTACCTGACACAAGAAACAAAAGCAGACAAACTTCTTGGGATCGTTTCTGATTCAAGCTGATAATTGTGCTAACCAGAATCTAGGGGTTTTTTAAGTAGTAAATTTGAAGGTTCTAATATTTTTTAACTTCAGGAAAAAGCACAAGAGCAAACCTCCATACTTAAATTCAGGGTGTGAGAATCATTTCACATATTAAAAGGACTACGGTTAGAACTAGCAACACAGGGCTTCCAGCATCCCAGCCAGCTGGACATGGCTTTGCAGATCTCAGACTGCATGGATCCCAACAGAAGTACATAGGTACAAACAAAAGCAGAATTTAATTACAAGTGCACATTTTGTTGCACAATACTCACTCAAATGCTTGTGTGAAGTAGAAACTTGACGCTTAGTTTGCTCATTTGTTCAAGGCTCTTTGTTAAACAGCATGAGTGCAGTGTAATACGCTGACATCTTCTTATAGGTCTGACATTTACTAAGGTAATAAATTAAAGTAATTATGTTAATGTATAATAAATGTGTTAAACAGGAAATAAAAAGTGTACAGTGCAAGAGCAAAAAAAAGAAATCTTGTTTTCCTAAGTGGCTGTCATGTACAAGAGTAAGGTCTCAGCAGAGTTTTTTTGGAGGCTGGTAATATCTTTTAAGCATAGCTTGAAATAGTCCTTATTTCTAGTGAAAATATAATTTAACATAACGAACTTCAAGACATCAGGTTAGAAAATGGCAATACAAATTAAAGATATTCATTCTTCATGTGATGCTTGTGACTTGAAGAAAGAAAGGTGTGCTGTTATTTTGCTTCTTTCCTCTGTAGAAAACTTGCCAGCCACAGTCTGATTCTTGGTTCCCTGAACGACTTGGACAGCATTTTCATACCTACGAGACATTTTCGAAAGCCACTGGGATGCTTACATTCTGTAGATTCAAAGAAGTAGTCAGGTGGCAGAGCTGAATTGGTTACTGCACTGTACCTCACCTACCAAAACTGGCCACGCATGTTCTCCTAGCTCACTGCACCTACCAAGCAACACAAACTTGCTTAGACTCTCCCATAAACCTCTTCTCATACATTCACCATGAGGGAGGATGCCTCCTTGAACTGCCACCATGAAGTGACTTGTGAAGCTGTTGCAGTTCAACCTTATGCTGGAGCCTGCAGATGCAGAAGTCACTGCTTAAGATCATAGAATCATGGAATGGTTTGGGCTGGAAGGGACTTTAGAGATCATCTAGTTTCAACCCCCCTGCCATGGGCAGGGACACCTCCCACTAGCCCAGGTTGCTCAAAGCCTCATCCAGCCTGGCCTTGAACCCCTCCAGGGATGGGGCATCCACAGCTTCCCTGGGCAACCTGTTCCTGTGCCTCACCACCCTCACAGTCAAAAATTTCTTCCTAATATCAAGTCTAAATCTGCCCTCTTCCAATTTAAATCCATTGCCCGTTGTCCTGTCACTGCATGCCCTTGTAAAATGTCCCTCCCCATCCCTCCTGTAGCCCCCTTCAGGTACTGGAAGGCTGCTATAAGGTCTCCCCAGAGCCTTCTCTTCTCCAGGCTGAACAACCCCAGCTGTCTTAGCCTCTCCTAACAGGGGAGGTGTTCCAGCCCTCTGATTATCTTCACGGCCCTCCTCTGGACCTGCTCCAACAGCCCAACATCATTCTTGCGCTGGGGGGCTCAGAGCTGGATGCAGCACTGCAGGTGGGGCCTCATGAGAGCAGAGTAGAGGGGGAGAATCACCTCCCTCAACCTGATGGTCACGCTCCTCTTGATGCAGCCCAGGATCCTGTTGGCCTTCTGGGCTGTGGTCACCCACTGCCAGCCCATGTTCAGTTTTTCATCTACTGACACCTCCAAGTCTGTGGTCCTCTGTGCTACCAAATCACCAGTGGTCTTTAAAACCTTCCCCCACTGGCTCCAGCCACGCCCAGTGACTACTGCTGGCTGACTCTCAAAAGGGGTATTTACACCACAAGGTGTCTAAAAGGAGTTTCCTCCTGGCTCCGGATAATTAATGGAACTTTCTGTCAAAAATTAATAAAGCTCGCACATCATTTAAGACTGTCTACTCAGCACAGATACTGCAATTATGCAAGTGTCCAGTCCTTTTTGAAATACTCTGAATATAATTGCCTCAGCAATATCTAGAGATGAGGTTGGTCAGAAAGCTTTAAAATGTGCGGATGAGACCTTCAGCCAAGACGAGTGAGGCATTTCTCACACTGCCTCCTGTTAACAGCATCTGAGGACTTTTATGAACTTTCATTTTGCTGGAAATCTTAATATACCTCATTCTGTAAATTGTCCCACTTACTTCAATGGGTCTTCATGCAGATAAGGTGAAGTACAAACAGCACAAACAAAAGGGTAGGTTCTTTGAAGAAGAGTCCTTCTTGGATTTGTTCGGGTAGAGCCTGGTAAAATGATGCTTGATTCTCTCTCGGCTCCCAAAGCTTTGCCACAATAAACCAAAATGAATAAAAATAGCAATATCAAGCTGCACTGGTGTCTGCAGCCTACTTGACTTGCTCCGGATTCCACTAGATACTAATAGCAAAAAAAATACTGATTAAGGCTGAGTAATTTTGCCCCAAATTGAATTCATTTTAACAGCATAGAGGAAGGGGAAATATTATCCTCCTCTTTGCTCAGCATATTTAGATATAATGACATAATATGAACGCATTCCAAAAATTGCCTGTCTTCAGGTAGTGCATTTTGGAGTCATTTCAAAATTCCCTTAGGTTACATCAACGAAACATTTTCCCCTGTCTCAAAACTCACTAAGCTCTCAGTGCCCAATTGCCTGTGTCACTTACCTTGTTTACATGGTGGGTTATTTTCTAGCCTTATTTTGTCAAGCTGCCCTTATGCTACTTTGTGACTATTTTGATTTTCAAGCCTCCATGCATAAATTATGATTTATTTTCCTTTCCGAAAGGAAAGCTGAGTGAAGTAATAGTGTGGGTTTTTTGGTTTGTTTTTTTATTATGAATATTTCAAGAGTGGGTTTTTTTTTTTCTTACGAAGAAAAATCTGCACTTCCAGCAAATTCAATTTTTTTCTGCTGTATAGAAAAATATACACAGTGAAGAGCTAAAAAATAAAAAGAAAAACATCCTGTGTTCGAGCCATAAGAGATGCTAAGTTCTCATAGCCCCAGCACTGGAGTGAGAGATACATTACTCTCCTCAAAAGCAACCTTCCTTAGTATTAGCATTATCTTACAAATAGTTGGGTACACTGTGCACTGTTGTCGATGTGTTGTTATTCCATGCCCAGAAAGAAGCCATGCACAGAAAACACGGTTATAGGAATAAAATAAGCATCAACATTTACACTGTCTGATTTTGAACATTGAAGTAGTGAAGCACAGTACTCTTCAAAACTTACTTAGCTGTTTTAACAATAGAAAGAGCCAAAAGATGAGGGCATAATTGAACTATTGCCCAAAGGCAATTACTGATTGAAATTGATTAATTCTACAAACAAGTTTGACCAATAGATTAGTTGACGTGTTACGGCAGATTTGGGCAATACTGCCGCAGTTCTGAAGGAGACATAACAGCCTGGCTTGAATAGTTAATACAGCTTGTTACCCTGTAGGGTTGCTTGTTGAGTTACCCAAAGAAATCTCACCGGGAAAGTGAGCGGGGCATGCTACTTTGATGCTATAAAACCATTGTGTTACCTCTCTGCTTTTATGTACAAATCTGAGGAATTGTTAACAGCACCAAGAGCAGTTTGCTCTGAGCAACACAAATGTAACAGACTTAAACATCAAAGTGATGCAAAATCCGCTGAAAACAACAGAAAGGCTTTGGCTGAATCCAGAGGACTTTGAATCAAGGCCTACCAGGGTCAAGTCTGCCATCCTGATGTGTTTTCTAAGGGGATCCTGTGGGAAATTGGGAAAAGGATTCCAGTTTCTTGAATCTAGGGATTACTGAGGTTTCAAGCTACTGCTTTTGCAAAATCATTGGTTCAGCTCCAGCTTCTTTCCGCTTCCAGCCCATGACACAATGGCACAGGAGCACAGAGCTTTGTGGTTGCACAAAGGACCCTTTGCACCCAAGAACTCTCCCTCCCTCTGTCCCCCCAGGAAAGCTCCAGAAAGCAATTGGAGGTAAAAATGATCGCTGCTGCTGCTGCTGCATGCCCAGAAAGAAGCTGCACTGAAAAGTTCCTTCCATCACCACCCAACAGAGGATGGTTGGGTTTAGACACAAATCCTTCTGCAGGTACTCAGATTTCCATGTTTGGGGATTAAGCTGCTGAATTGGGCATTTTGTTACATTACTTCTGAAAACAACCCAGAGACTGAAGATGATGCTGAGTGTGGCAGTCTGCTTCTAGTTCTGGCTTCACACTCATTTCATAACTGTTACTGGTGACTTGGTTTGAACAGGTTTCTACACAAAATTCAAAGCTTTGGTTTTGGCTTAGAAAGCCCCACACGGCTTGAGATGAGCATTGAGAAGACTTCCTGAACCATAACACGATCCAGCTGTAGACGTGATGGATGAAAGGCATCCTTCTGATTTTTTTTTTGATGTTAATATAAATAATTTCATTAGTTGACTGTGCAGAGGGTTGGACCCTTCTCCGTTCATGAGGAAGTATTAGCTGATGGAACATCCCACATGCAATTTCCTGAGCTCTCATATCTGCTTCTCTTGGAAAGCACAGGTTTTTGTTAAGCTTTCAGGAACATCTCAGAGCCCTGTTTTCCACTATCAAGGTGTTTTAGAGGGAAAGGACATAAATGAGCAGTGTGATAGATACAAGGAGCTCTTATTTTGGTTGGGCAACAGATGAGGCATATGGGTAATTTATTGCACTATAATTGTGTTATATGATATCGATGCTGCAGTATTAATGACTGCAAAGTGCCCAGATTGATTCAGATGGCCATTTACTGTCATTATTACAAATCTAAATAAATAAATAAGAGCAATTGAATTGCTGTATCTAAGAAGTGTTTCAAAGTCACCCGGTGACATATATGTAGGCACTTGTGAACAGAGACAATATCAGGGACATTTTTTATTGGGGTCAGAGAGAAATAGAACAATTAAGTCATTTTCAGCCATATACAATATATTAGGAACTGTTTTAACAAGCGCATTGCTAAACTGACTGGCATGAACAAAGCATTTTAAAAAGCTGGGGTGTAAATATGCCAGGAACAAAGAAAGAAAACATGTAAACTACGCTCAAAAATAGTCTGCAAACGTAAGGAAACAAGAAAAACTAAGACAATCATGCACATACCTCTCCTGCTACCATGGCCCAGTGAATACAGTGGTTACCATGGCTGGATCTGGCTATGAGGTGGACTTTAGAGGGCAAGCTTTGTTTCTGATCTCTGCCCAAACAGAGAGCCTTGATCCAGTCTGTTGGTTTGTGTACTTTGGGCAAGCCAACCTCACACTGCTAAGTTTGAATTTATCTCATGCCTTCATGTTTCTCTTAGCATCCCCTGTCTGGCTGTCTATATCACAGAGAACAGGAGATGTATTGTCACTCAGTATTCCAAAATATGACTCTGCACTTTTCTGCTAAAATGCAAGAACAGAGCAGTCAGACAGCTAGCATTACTTGCATCTTGCAATTCTATTTGTGTATCCAACTTTTTTTTTTTTTCTGAACAGAAAATAGCACCTTAAATGTAGATCTTGCTAAGAGGTAATTTTTCCATTAACCATTTGTGGACAGTATTGATACATATATACCAAACATAGACCCTCTTGTTTTTAATGTTAAACTTACACACTTGTTATTAGCTTCAATTATCCTTTGCAGTGAAAGCAATGAGAACAAGCATGTTAAAATAAATAACCTTTTCATACTCAGAGATATATTTGAAAATAGGTGGGACCCCAAGATAGTCAAGTAAGAACCTGCTAGTATTGATCTGCATGGGAAAAAAAGTCTACTTTGGCTCTTCATACACCCACAACCTCTAATGATCATTGACTCAGTTGCCTAGATAAATTCCTTAGATAAAAAACCAAAACCCAAATTAACATACTAACCATTAATACTCCAGTTAGCAATTTTTATAACAACAAGAAATAAAAGATAGGATTTCTTTTGAAGGTTTATTCTTAGCGATGTTTATATGATGCAAACATTTGATCTAAGTCACCTGCCAACGACCAGGAAGGCAAGTCAACATTACAGCTGGGACTGAACATTGCATATTCTCATACTCGGGGCTGGTGCTTAAGCAGCTACATTTCAATATCTCTTAATTTCATGGGTCATCAGAAACCTAAGAAATATGTGCCATGGTTCCTTCTTGCCTCCATGCGCTTGGATAAGCTCACACATGCACACATCACAATTCAATGTACAGAGGGACAAGAAAATAACTTTCAAATACTTGGTTATAAAATTGCCTTTTATAAAAAAAAAAAAAATTCTCCAGAACTTGCCCATTTGATTTGTTGCTGTTTTTTTTAAAACTTCATGTGCACTTTCAAACTTTCAGTCCTGAGGACTGCAGAAAGCTGTGTAAACTGTGAGGAAGATGCTCGGGGGTTACTCCCAACATCGAGCTCCCCTAGTGGCTGCTGCCCTCCCACCTCCTCTGCGTGGATGGGAACACCTCAGCTGGGATTTTCCCCACTCATGACCAGAAAGAAGTGTCTGAAAAGAGATGTGGATCACAATCCAGAAAGAAAAAAAAAAAATATCAGTGGCAATCATTCCTACCCATTTTTTTTGGTATGGGAAAATGTTGGGTTATTCAAGGAGAAGTAAAAAGACCTAAAATATAAATATAAGGGTTTCTCTATAAATCTATAACCAGACACCATGCATTGCCCTGCTGAGGGTATAAGGAAAACTGTGGGAAACTCTGCTTTAAAATTTGGGTTAACAGCAAATATACACCAAAAAAAATATATAACAATGTCTTATGAATCATGCTGCCTACATTATTTTTGTGTGTATGATGGAAAGCTTTATTGACCATATTCAATCCAATGATTAGCAGTAATCTACAAGCAGATGGATATGAAAACTGCAAAATCAATGCACATAGACACAGTTATTATAGAAAGCAACCATTTTCTGCCTCTCCATATACACAGAATATTTTTTCCTGTAGCAGAAAGGCTTACAGACTCTTGCCAGACTAAGAACATATCAAAGCTGATACCAGGCTTCAGCTGCGTGACTCTCTGAATTTCACTGACAAAGAAAAATGGGTGGAAAACTATGAGTTTAATTTTTCTTGTTGGTGCCAGCACTTTGGTTTTTTGGAAGGAAATTCCAAGGAAGAAGATATACTTGCCAGCTAGCCAGTAATTCTGAACTGAAATTTCTAAGATGATTTTCCAGATAGATATGCCAGGATAGGTAATGAAGGATGTGCAACAATTCCTTTAAATCAAATAATTTAACGTCTTCATGAAAGAGGGTGGGGTACATAAAAGAAACAAACAAATCTTCAGATGAAAAGGCTGCCTGAGTCTCCTTCCATTCACACCAGTTTTACTCTAGCATAGCTTCTGATTTCTCTGAAGTTATTCATGATTTATTTCTCTGTCAATGATCAAATCATTGATCAAATCAGCCCCAAATTTCTTGGGAAGCAGTGCAGCTGCAAAGAGGCTATAAGAAAGAAGCTTTAACCCTTCAAAAACTGATAATTTACCAAAAAGTTGAATATTAGGGGTGAGCACAAAACAATGGCTGCTAAGGGTGTTAAGTAATTAAGACCCAGCTAAAAGCTACACAGACACTTGCTTCTCCAGTTTTCTGAGGGAAACATCCAGTATTTTGTGACTCATCAACCAAAATATATCAGTGTGAGAAAACTCAGGGAGCTTAGAATGGCCGACAAGCACTTGTAAAAAAAGAACCCTTCCCTAGCTTTATGCAGAATAAACAGCTGGCAGCAAGTCCACATGTCAAAAAAAAAGACCAATAATAACTGAGAAATATCTTGGTCTGGGCCCAGGTGCACCCACTGCCACCCCTCCTCAGCCCAGGCCCCATGGGGATGTCCCAGGCCATTGTGGCCCCACAGGGGTGCAGGGTGGGGGACACCTTGGAGCTGCCGTGGGTTTGTCAGAGCCACTGGAAGAGCCCATGTATCAGCAAGGAAAGCTGGGCCACAAGGCAGTGGTGGACGCTTGCACAAGAGCAAGAAAAATAGGACTCCATGGGGTCAGTGGTTGATGGTCAGTGGGGTCAGTGGTAGATGACTGTGATGCTTGCTGCAGCCAGGAGAACCAGGAGTCCTGATGACCCAAGGGTGTCTCCACCACCCCGCCAGGGCTTTGGGGCCCAACAGTGGCAGCTCCATGAGGAACCCGGCTGTGTGGGCAGTGGTGGTGGAACAAGTGAGAGAGCACCCAGGAGCCCTCCCTGGTGTCCTCACCCTGAGCAGCCCTGAAGAGACCCTATGGGCCCCTCCCCATGGGGGCATCAGTGGCTTTGGCTTGTGGTGGCATGGCCAGAGGGGTGCATTGCACTCAGTGGCCCCTCAGAGGACTGGGACAGCCCCAGTCCCACTCCTCAGGGAGCACAAGAGCAGCCTGCAGGTTTGGGGGACAAGAGGATACAGCATTGGTTTTTATAATCCATGACAGAGGGATTAATCCCTCTGAAGAAGGCATCAGTGCCTGACCGGGGGTTGCTGTTGTTGGGTGGTTTGGGGTTTTTGCTGCTGCTGTGGTTGTTGTCAGGGCAGGGTAGGGGTGGGTCGGGCACTGATGCTCCCGCAGTAGCACCCGGTTCAGGCTGGTGGGTGCGTGGGGCTGGTGGGGCTGTGAGTGGGGCACTGCGGAGGAAAACATGCTTTTGGGTGCCTTTGCCCTCTGATGTGAGCTTGTGGGGCTTGGGGGGTTATTTTCCCCCAGAAGCTGTGGCATTTAAAAAAAAAAAAAAAAAAGAAAAGAAAAAAAAAAAGAAGAAAAAGAAGAGCTTAACGTGGGTAGGAGAGGCAGGGCACATCCCGGAGGCCCAGGGAGCGGCAGGGAGGGCAGGCGGGAGGGGCGGCCCGTCTCCCCCCGGTCCTCCGACCCCTCCGTCCCCGTCCCCCTCCCCGGGTCCCCCGCNCCCCCCCGGCTACCCCCGCCCGGCTCCTGGCGGGGCCGCGGCCAGCTCCAGCCTGCGCTGAAACTGAGCAGACCCTCCCCGCACCCCCCAGCTCTGCTTTCTTTCACATCTAATTTGATAGGAGGGTGATTTCAAACTTCCCACAGTTACAACTTTTCTTGATTTCTCCCTTTGCCCCCCTCCCTCCCCGCGCATTTATTACTTGCATTTAATTAATTCCTTCTTTGCGTTTCCTTCCCTGTTAATCTTTGGGTGACTGCTTTGTACATATGGCAATCTGATAATGAGGGAGTTTATCCTTATTCTCTATACGTCTTCATTGCCATGTCCACCCATCTAGTGCCTGGGATATCGATCATCTTTCCTTGGGGAGGGGGACAAGGTAAGAGGGGTGATAAAAGATTTGCAGTATCCCACACCATTAAGAATAGCTTTTATTCCTTGGCACTGTTTAATCAACTGTTATATCAAGTCATGCTGTTTAAGCAACCACATCAAAAGAACATACCCTCTTTTGTATAAATTATATATTCCTTGTATCTGTCTTCTCACATGCAAGCAGACGGGGAGATAAAACTTAAGTTTGTTTTTTAATAGCATGAAGCAGGTATTTAGCTGTTATACAACTTGTTTCTGCAGCTGAGTTGGTTGATAAAAACTCAGAAGCCAAGCTGCTGACTTTCTAACTTTTTACCCGTTCCCAAGTCAAAACTCCTACATTTAAAGTTGGGAAAGAGAAATCAATTGTTCACTCAAACTCTTCAAAGAAATATAAATAACAGAAGAAAAGTATAGGCTGGAAAAGAGAGAAGAGCAGCAGTTAGAGTCGGGGTATGAGCTTCGGAGAACTTTTTTCGGCTTTTTTCTAAACTTTACGTGAACAGACCACTTTGTCCCTTGAAAATCCTGCTTGTTACAGTTTACGGATATATAACTTTTTACCACTTAAAAACTAATTTTCAAGTCCATTTTCACATGGTTTAAGTTGATTACGACTGAGCTCGATGTCACAGACCGGAAAAGTCCCATATAATTGCTCGCCCCAAAGAGCTTTTTTAAAAAAAAAATCTTAAATAAAGTTGATTTTTTTTTTTCCTGAGAGAGTGGACTTTGAATTACTTCAGCATGTCATCCTGGTATTTTTAAGAACTCCTACAAAGCTCCTGAAAGTTTCTAGATCCTAGGACAAATTGTATTTTCTTAGGAGCAAAAGTAAATGAGCTCTTTAGAGGCAGAGAAGTGTTTGTTCATATGGGACTCAGCTTTTCTATCTAACCTGCTCTATCAGCCCCATCTCTGCAATTTTGCTCGTCTCTCAACACCTTTGTCTGATTAGTAGCTTTTGGAGATCGGGATAAAGACATCACTTGCCACGCTGCATGAGATAACAATTAATTTAACATTAAACTTATCCCCTTTCCATTCACTTTGCTTGGATCGATCGCTGTTAATTGTGTTTGCGGATGCTTTCAACACTATGCTTTCCTTAAAAACTTAATGACACCCCGCGAGGAGGTGTAAGAGTCTAAAACGCTCCTCTCCCACTCCTCCGACCAAAGAAACAAAGAATATAGCCCCAGCGTGCTCAGGAGACCATCTATTTTTAATCAGATGACTTTTCATGCACTTCTGAAGATACAATGTTATTTTAAACGGGGTGATAGTCCTGGTTTTATGTATTTTTTTTAAAGATGCCATAGGGATGTCCCCACACTGCAGTTGTGTGATACACAACTCAGACACGCCAACTTCATAGAACTGCCGCCCCGCATCAGACTGACTGGTTTCTGCCTTTAAAGTGGTCATTTATCAGCTAAAAGGCGAACATGTTTCAAAACGTGTGTCTTTAGGAGGGAGACCGATCGCCGTTTTCAGGGAGAAGAAACCTGTTACAAAGCCACTGAGGTGGGTGAGCTCTTAAATGGCATTACACCCCCCGGGAGTTAATATTTCCCCCGATACGTTCCTATTTGCACGGCTCCCCGATAATTCGGCATTTTATTTAACCGCAACTGCCCTTAGAAACTTGTACTGAGGCAGCTTGCTAATCTTATTTATTATTTTTTTTTTCTCTTTCACAGAGGCATCTGTTCCTCTTGCTGACAAATGTACCATTCTGCCAAGAAAGTTTTTTGGAAAAAAAAAAAAAAAAACCAACAGCGTGTAATTGATGTTATCCCAAGAAAGCGCAATCTCCACCCCTCTCAGCTCCAAGCCCTTCAGGTAAAAGAAAAAAAAAAATCTTTCAAGAATTTGTTGCCTTTTTGAGGGTTAAAACATCAGAAGACAAGCTTGTCTCGCCTTGGCCAATCAGCTCTCGGCCCTGGCAGCTATAATATAGAACTAAAGGCAGACTCCTCTCACAAGCGTCTTGCTTTGCTACCATTAAAATCAGACCCTTTTTTTGTCTCTCGATTGCTGTCTCCCGACCAAACTCCGATGTGTTCCGTTATCAGCGACCTAAAGCCTGCCATTCCAGCACCTGTCTTGCTAGGGATCGGTGGATAGTATACGATTCAGAAAGCAGACAAGGACATAGGAGGAGAGAGAGCTCTAGAGAGACAGCCAGGGATAGGCACAGAGAGCTTTGAAGTAATTGGATTCAATGGACGAAATGCTGCTGTTGACAAGAATTCTCTTGGTGGGCTTCATCTGCGCTCTTTTAGTCTCCTCTGGGCTGACTTGTGGACCAGGCAGGGGCATTGGAAAAAGGAGACACCCCAAAAAGCTGACCCCTTTAGCCTATAAGCAGTTTATTCCCAATGTGGCAGAGAAGACCCTAGGGGCCAGTGGAAGATATGAAGGGAAGATCACAAGAAACTCCGAGAGATTTAAAGAACTAACCCCAAATTACAACCCTGACATTATTTTTAAGGATGAAGAGAACACGGGAGCTGACAGACTGATGACTCAGGTAGAGCCACAGAGATACCTGTATTTGTGTTTGTTAACCTCTCTGAGCAATCCTAAAGGATGCATCTGTCTTAGTATTTTTGAAAGCCCCCCCCTTTCCCTCTTCCCCCTCCTCCCCCCGCCCCTCCAAACTCGGCTGGTTTCCCCCATTGAATGTAAATACCATCTATCCAGACAAGTTAGCAGGGGCTGGAGCTACCTAGATATTTGGTGGGGGAAATCTGTGTGATACTTACAGTCATTACCGTGCCATGGCGTTCCCTGTAACTTGGTGAGAGATTGCTGTTTGCATTTGTCCCCAAGGATGCACTTTGATCAAACGAATTGCATACAGCTCAGAGGACCCCAAGTGTATAGTGACCGCCAGGCCACTCACTCATTATTACAAACGTAGTCCTCGGTTGCTACGCCTGCTGACTTGGTTTTTTTATATATATTTAATTTCTTCCTTTTTTTTTTTGCTTCATTTCATTTTAGCCTTCATTATTTATTTTTTTTTTCTTCGCGAGCATATTCTAAATATAGTAGGTATGCAGCCGTGCACTCACAAAAGGCAGCTGAAGCCGGATCGACCATTCCTCTCCTGATTCTGTATTATATAGCTCGTATTGCAATACCATCATTTGCAATTGTGCCCATCAGAGCGTAAATATATTGATATTTCTTTAAGGATGCTCGCCGCCAATGCTCTGGTACTTCCATAGGGGAGGGACTTGCAACTTATCGACATTGCATCACCTTCTGTTTTAGAAAATCTGATGGCACAAGGTTTACAACTGGGTAAATATTAGATCTCGGGTGGAATCAGATTGCGGAACCATTTTATGCAAAAAAAAAAAAAAGGAGAGAGAAAGAGAGAGAGAAAGAGAACCTCTCGGAGAGTCACCTCTTAATTATTATTCATGCTCAACAGAGAGCTCGGTGAAGTCAATTGCTCTGCCAATCCCGGAGTTTCTGAAACTACATGCAATCTAGACACTGGAAATGGGTTTCCTCCAAATATAGGTCAACAGCGCTTTTTTAATATTAATACGTTTAAGCCCCACCTTCAGTGCTAGAACAGGACTCGCCTGGAAGGACTAGGCGGGGAGTGGACGCGGGGAAAGGGGTGGGGGGGTGGAATTTCCCAAACTCTCCCCTTTCCTCGCCCTGATTTTCCGCACGTTTGCCGGCTCTCCCGGGGCGAGAGGGTCCGCGGCGGCCGACAACCATCTCCTCCCGACCACCTTAAATCGCACCGTACCTCCCAGCGCCGCGCCGCGCCTCCGCCCGCCCGCCGCTGCCCCGCGCAGGGGTGCGGAGCTGCGCGGAGAGGAGCGGAGCCGGTGTCGGTCCCCCCGCGTTCGGTCGCTGCACGGTCCGCGCCCCTCTGCGCACCCGCTGTCCTCCGCCCCCCGCCGCTCCCCTGTCGCATCTCTCGCATTTTCAGCTCCACTTCACTCCCCCCAACCCCCCCGCCTCCTCCGCGTATCGATCGCGGCCGCTCGGGTTTCGCCCTTCTCTCCGCAGCCCGGCGGCGGCGGCGGCTCCGCGGGGGACGCGCTCCCGGCGGGGCTCGGCGCATCCCTCCCCTCCCTGCGCGGCTGCGCCGGTGCGTGTGCGCGGCGGAGCGGGGCAAGGCTGGCAGGGGGGGAGGTGGGAGACGGTCGAGAGAGGTGGGCTGCGGGCCGGGGGCGGCGGGCCGGGGGCGGTGTGCGGGCTGCTCCCGGCCCCGCGGCTCTCCCGGGGGTCGCCGCGCCGGTTACGCGGCTGGCCGCTCTCGCTGCATTAGCTGGCAGCGTCTGAACTCCTGACCTTCTGTCAACTTCCCTCAGACGAACGAAACGAAAACAAATACTTTTTTTTTTTTTTTCTCCTTCAGTGCTTCTTCCCGTGCCTTAGACACAAAGCCGGGGGGGAGGTGGGCTGAGGGCAGTGGGGACGGGGAGGCCGCAATGCCGTGGTACCCGGCGGCAAAGAGGGGAGAGAGATGGGGTCCGAGCCGGGCTCCGGCACCCCTCGGCGAGGCAGGCAGCGGGGCTGCCCCTGGCCGCCCTCCCCCGGTCACGGCGGGGTCCGCAGCGCCCCGAGGTGCCGTCGGGCCGCCGGTCTCTCCTTCCCTCCTCTCCCTCCCTCGGTCAGCAACCTGTGGTTAAATCCCAGCCTTTAAACGCCTGCTTCTCGAGCCCTTCAACCATGGAGAGATCTTCCCTGAATAGAATCGTTAAACTTGCAGAATAGTTGCCGAATGCATTAGCCGCTAGTTAATATTAACTCCAGAAGAAGAGGGGGGGAGGTGGTGGTGGTGGGGGGGGGGGAGAAACGCAAACAGAGGGTAGGTAAGTCAGGTTCTCAACTTTGCAGGTGACAACAACAGTTTGCTGAAGGCTCTCCCCTTCCTCCCCCCCACCCCAGCCATTGGCTGGATCCGGGGGAGAGATAAGGAGGCCAGGTCAGTATGATAAAGCTGGAATTTGTATGAAATAAAATAGCAATCTCGTGTAATGCAGGCACACAACCGGTGCGTGATGTGCGGAATTTAGAGATCAACTTGGCATTTAGGAAGCCCACCAGGTTGTTTACACTGACAGGTACCTGTTAAGTGTTTCCTTCAAGCAATTCATTTGTGAAGAGATTAGGAGCTGGCAGGAGAGGGCTTGTTGAACAACTTTGCCTCTACACAAAGCGTTAGTGGAGGCAGTCCTGCTGAGCTTCACGGTGGCTGAACAGAATTGGGCTTGATTTGTGGCACACGACCCAATGAATTAATAAATAGTCTGGGCTTCACGGCTTTTGACTCTGACAATCCAGCTCAGGCAGTGTTAAAAGGGAGGAAAGTCCTTTAGGAGGTCGTTTCTTCTTCTCTATTTCGCCTCAAGCGGGGAGCTGATGCTGGCAGGGCCGGAGCGGCAAGAGCCCCTCGGCGCTGCCCGCACCCCTGCCTGCCCCCCCACTGCCCCTGCCTCTCCTGTGTCGCGCAGGGCTGTCGCCTTATCGGTCTCTGAGATGTTTCTTCCTTCGTCCCCTTCCCCCTGTAAATCAGTGGAGGAGCGTATCCATCCTCTCAGGTGTGCGAGGGAGAGAGGGGGAAAAATAAATCCAACTCAACTTCCTTGTGCTACTGCACTTTGCTGCTGGGAACAGTGCCGAAATCCAAACAAGCAGCTCTTTCCATAAAACAGTAGGCCAGAGAGTCCAAAGTGAGCTCACGATTGCGTTTTATATCTCTCAGGGACCTCGGTATTGCTGGAATTGCTTTTTTATGGCTGTTGATATACACACGGGAACTTTCTTGTTGAGCAACCTTGTCATGTCCCTAAAAGTGGCGTCGTCGGGGTAATGGATGGGTTTTGCCTTTCTGGGAGTTGTGAAGGGGGCCTTTGCGATCTGTTACTGGGTGTGCTGGGAGCACAGTGGGGAGAATGGTCCTGCAGAAGGCCAAGCATCCCCGTCAGGTCAGCAAAAGTGAGGGAAGAGCAGCTTATTGCATCCCACCCTGGCTTTAATCCACATCTGTATTTGCACATAACAAGCCACATCGTGTATGCCCACGAGTTATTTTACTCTCAAAAAGGGGGGAAAAAAGTTGGTGACATGTGTTTTTAACTCTGTAGCTTTAGCCAAGAGCTTTTCAATGCTTTCAGTGCTGATTTCCTATTTCTGGAGAGCTGTGAGTCCTTTTCCCCTACCGTTGGCTTGTTTATTCCCCACCTTGGCCGAGATAGGAATCTCCCCCTGCCCCCGCCAAACTTTCAGGGTTTCATTTAGAGCTCACCTCCCTCCATCACTGCAGCCCCTCTTCTTCTCCCCCCTCCACCCCCCCC
>VZTO01015619.1:305351-367937 GCA_013400615.1 Syrrhaptes paradoxus
TGAAAAAGAGGTGTGCTAACAGGAAAAATACACTTGGGAACGTTGTTATCATCCCAAGTCTTGAGTGTTTTGATAGCATTCGATGCGAGGGAATGGGCAATAAGTCTGTATGCAATTATAGCAACATCCTTTTGGTGTCATCACACGCAGGCACTATGTCACAGACCTGTCATAGTGTTTCACTGAGTGGAGGAAGCTTATTGTGTAAGCAGGGTATAGCTCAGGCTTTGCCTAGTTTGTAGTCATTAAAGTATTTAATGAGGGTTTTTTCCAACAGTTTAGGCTGGGAGGGGCATTTGGAGGTCCTGGGTCCCATATGGGGCTGGCTTAGAGCAGGCTGCTGGAGGCCATCTCCTATCCAGTCCTACGTGTCTCGAACGATGGAGAGCCACCACCCCTCTGGGTAACTGCTGTTGTTAAATGCACTAACATTTTGCCTAAATATTGCAGTGTCACATTTTATCTACCAAGAATCTTCCTTTACATTCTCTTTGTATTTCCTCTGGGGGGGAAATAGACCAAAGAGTTAAAACAAGATTAGTTTTAAGAAATCCCAGGTTCAAAATCTGGGACGTTCAGAGGTCTGCTGAGCTCTGCTTCTGCTCCTGCAGCCTGCACTGAGCAGACACAGCTGAAACATTACTTGCCCAGCTAACCTCTTCTCTGTAAGTCACTCCCATCCTGTTTTCCACAGCAGTAAGCACTGCTTTTAATTATTAGACTGTGATGAATGCAAACAAATATTAGTCTGAGGATTGCTCATGAACAATTCTCTTGAAGAGTCACCAGGTTGGTGTAGGCTTTGTTGGCTTTGCCAAATGATGCCCGTTCTAGTCTGCAAAGTTTTTCTAGAAACAGGAGCGTAATAAATGTACAGTATCAAACAAGTCTGTTCTGGCACAGTATTTGTATGAATAACCATTTTGTGCTAACACCGGTGGAACACAGGGTTCACATGCATCAGAAAGTCCAACTGTCATTCAAATATTAGCAAATAATGAATCATGTGATCCCACAAATAACAACAAACCAACCTGGTTGCTTTCATTGAGGAAAAATGATTATGAATCACTGTGTACTGTGGGCTCAATCCAACAACCACCAGCGTCAAAAGCAGCCTTTCCACAACTTCAAACAGGCAGGGAGCTGAGCTGTGTTTGCTCAGCTTTACCCCATGTATCCCTCGCTTTCATATTGCATGATTGAATAATAGAATTTATCAGGCAGGCAGGAATTTCCTAGAGCAGCCAAGAGTGGGCGAATGTCACCTCCTGATTGCATATGTGCAGCTCCCACTGATGTCAGTAGGGTTATGTATGGGCAAAATGAGGTCAGGCTGTGGTGTCCTACTTTATGTGCCCTGTGGTATTACACTCAATTAAGTTTTGTCTCCCAGGACGCAGCCTCCCTCCCACTTAAGTCACCAGGAACTTTGTCACTACACAGGAGAAGACATGAAATATTCCTCTTTGATCTGGAGTGCAATAAGGTTTAGCTCATGTATTTAGGAACATGTAGCTGCACTTTGAAAATAGGGGCTAAATTCAGTAGGAAAAAAAAAATCCATGAAATCCTGATGTGGGGCATCTTCAGGAGAAGGTAACAGCTTTGCAAGCTCACGCACAGACTTGAAGAGCACGGTGGCCTCAGCAAAACCTTCTTCCTAAGGCAGCAGGGCATCTTCCCTGCCCTCTGCCAGCAGCTCCCCCAGTCCCTCACAGAAAGATCCGGAATTTAGTGGGCAGCACTTTTTAGGCAGTGCAGGAGAGTCAGCCACATCTTCTGTGTGGGTGACCACATGCTAGACTACTTTGAAAATATCCACCACTGGTTATGAAGTTAAACTATAAATAGCCGTAGGAATGCCAACTGAAGGAGAAGGTAGGAAAAAAACCTTCAGCACAAACAAGTTGCCAGAAGGATGCTGTGCTTTGAGGGAACCAGGTTTGGTCCTTACCACTTTGATGGGGTTTCTTCTGATATTAAGCAAGCAGCTTGTTGTCTCTCTGCCTTCATCAGATATGTGCAGAAAAACATCTCTGAGGATAATTTTCTGTGGTCTATGTGGTCTACATGATGAGAAACACAGTGATTCAGATATCATCTACTGCCTGTGTGTCACTCTGAGGGATCTCCTCTGTGTGTACATGGTGAAACCCAAGGATGATGCAGAACCTTTACATGGCAGCCCATTTGAAAGCCCTTTTATTTGTATATCGGTTAGAAAATTGCATTTAATTTTTAAATCCCTCACAGTTGCCAGTATTAGGCATCTTTATATATAAAGTAAGCATGTTTCCTATGGCATTTTTAACTCATAGAATCATAGAATGGTTTGGGTTGGAAGGGACCTTAAAGGACATCTAATTTCAACCCCCTAGATCCTGATCCACTAGCCCAGGTTTCTCAAAGCCTCATCCAGCCTGGCCTTGAACACCTCCAGGGATGGGGCATCCACAGCTTCTCTGGGCAACGTGTTCCAGTGTCTCACCACCCTCACAGTCAGAAATTTCTTCCTCATATCCAATCTAAATCTTGCCTCTTTCATCTTAAAACCATTACCCCTCATCCTATCACTCCACTCCCTGATCACGAGTCCCTCCCCATCTCTCCTGTAGCCCCCTTTAACTACTGGCTGCTATAAAGTATTTAAGTACTATAGGCTGCTATAAATTCTCCCTGAAGCCTTCTCTCCTCCAGGCTGAACAACCCCAACTCTCTCAGCCTGTCCTCATAGGGGAGGTGCTTCAGTCCTCTGATCATTTTTGTCCATTCTAAATACCTTTGGAAAAGAGGACAACTGGCTTTTTACACGTTGTTAGACTTAGCACAGCACACATAAGTCCCAAGGGTAACCCAGAAGGCAGCAGCCAGGTCAAGGCTAAGACACTATTTTGGCTTCTGATTGTGTCTCCATGTGTCACCTAGAGCTGTCAGTGGGGCCCAGAGGGCAGTTTGGTTCCCCTCAAATAGGTACCTGCTGGCTGGCTGGAGGAGTCTGGGTGGACAAGATCTCCAGGGGCTAATGAGGGAGCTGAGACAATAAGAGCTCACATAAACACCTGCAATTATGTGTCTGAAGGCAGGTATCCTAACTTAGAGCTGAATCCTGCCCAAAATGTCACCTAAGCCTTCCGTTGTCTGCAGAGGATCCCCATGGGCGGCTAGGTTACATTTAGGGCCTCCTTGACCCATCCAGCGGTCCTGGTGTGGGGCACATGTACACTTCCCATAGCTCTGCAGAGTGGGAGAGCTCTGGGTGTTGATGTATTCACCCTCCCTCTGTGCCCACGCTGGGGTAAGCCCGGTGTAATCCAAAGCCAGAGCTTTCTCTAGGGCTGGTCCTCCGCTGTGGGACGAGCTCAGGACTTCAGAGAGGCCACAAACCACAGCGCCGCTCTTTCCAAGAGCGAGGCACGCTTGTTCAGCCTTGCCTGCGTTGGTATAAACACCGTGCACACACATTGTAGTTAATTAAAACTATTCCCACTCCATTTTCCCCTGGGGGAAGGAAAGGAGAAGAGATAGATGCTCATGGGAGAGTTGCTCGTCACGTTGCTCAACGTGATCTGGAGGGAGACATGCAGCGTCGTGGGGATAAAAAGCCGTGGAGGCCTGATGGAGCACCGTGGGGTGCAAGGAGAGCTGTCCCTGGAAAGAGATTTCCCTTAATCCATGTGCTGCCGAAGGGAGGAAGCGGTGTGTTTCTGGGAGAAAGAGCAAGAGACTAAGACCATCCACTCTCCAAGGTGAGGAGGCATGGATGGAAGCTTGTCCTCACACCCACCCAACATTGACATCTTCCTTGGGACATCTGGGACCTTGGGAACCTCCTGTCCTCCAAAGCCCCAGTTTTTGGGCAACTCATGGCAAGGACAGAAGAATGCTTGGTGTGGGCATGACACAGCCGGGGCTGTGCACCAGCGCTCGGTCTCGGTGACTCAGCCCCGACGCCACAGGGGCTGTCCTGGCTGTCAGACAGAGAACAAGAACAGCTTACAGCTCTCCCGCTTGCTGCTCCCGACTTACTCACGGAGACAGCAGGGAGTTGCTCCAAATTTACTTGGTGGTTCATGGGTGCAAAAGGGCTCGGTCAGGGAAAGTGAGTGCCCTGGTGCATGCAGCCAACGCTGCGACACGCAGGGCTGCTTTCCACGCTGATGAGAGGCAGCAGGCTGGGTTCCCGAGCAGGAGGGCAGGCATCCTCCGCACCAAGCACAGGACACCAGTGCCAAATCAGCTCCAGTGTCTCGCTCTCATCAGTGCTGAGCAGCCTGGCACTGAGCTGGCGGTGCTTCTGTGGGAGAGGTGCAGCCAGCACCCACCGGCACATGGGGCTGTGCTGCTTCATCGGGTCCTCTGGTGCCTTCCAGCAGGTGTTGAACAATACCAGGTGTAGAAGAAATGGTGAAGCTTGTGGGACCTGGCCGGTGGGCCCTGGCAGGTGCTGCAGTGGTTTGCAGCAGAAGCTGGTGTGTGCACAGCAAGAAGGACCCAGGCATCACCAAGGGATTTCCACCTCCCTGGATAAGATCCCAGAGATGCAAGGGAGCTTTGCTTTTCCGAAAACAGAAATTAATCGGCTGCACCTAGCAACAGGCAAGATGCTGCAGCTCATCAGAGAAGGGGAGATGTCTCTGTGCAGCCCCTGCCCCAGCAGGGCTGAGAAGGCAGGCGGGGGGTGGCGGGTGGAGGTGTTTCAGAGGGAGCTGTGGCATGGGCTCCTCACCTGCTTGTGAACCCACCATAAGAGGGGCCGGCAGGGTAAGGCCTGGGTGTCTGAAATGAAATAAAAGTTGGATTTCACAGTATAGGTTCCCAAGGAGGCAAATTGCCACTTTACAAATACAAAATAAGTCAAGTTTGGGCTCCTGTGGGGGTTTGTCCTTGCAGCAGGAAGATGTTTTGCCTGATCACAATGTGTTCAGTATTGGGGTTTTTTTTCTCTCATCAAGGAAATGTCTGCACTTCAGTTATCAGCTGAAGCTGAGAACGAAACGCACCTAAATGTTATTTCACCTTTAGGTATAACAGAACAAGCAGCAACATCAGTGCATCTTCTTGCAGCCTTACCCATCGGAGCTATTCTTTTCCTGCTTATAGGGATCCTGACAGGACAGAAGTATTTATTGAGAGTTAAATAATGACATCTGTTATCAAGAATATCAAATCCAGTGGAAGCTGTTTCATATTAAAAAAGACACTCAGGGCCAATTTTCCTCTCGATGAATATAGGCACAGCCTTATAAACTTCTTTAAAGTTTCGCTCTTTACACCAGAATAAAATTCAACCCAAGGAGCTCATACAAACAAGTACTACACACATCTGCAAAAAGAGTTTGCTTTGAAAACACGTCTCACCTAAAAAAAAAGAAGCAAGCAGAAACAAACCTCCAGACCTTTTAGGATTTGGTTCTTTAGGTGGAATCAAAGTGACCTCTAGTGATTCCCCATTAACCATGCAGCTCAGCAGCCACCAGCACAGAGCATGAGGTGCAATGGCATGATGCTCTCTCAGCTGGTATAAAAGCAATCGATACCTGATTAAAGCTAAATTATAGCAATTAATGATTGCTACAATTACCGTGCATACAATTCAAGTATAAAATATTTTCTCAAACTCTAATATTTCTTTTCACACAAGCCGCGCGCTGTTAGAAGAAGAGGATTGTTTTTATTAGCCCATTAAAAATAAGCAACACAATGAATTTATTAGTAACTTATCATCCATGTGTCTTCTGGCACTGCTGACGTGCTGTTCTTTGGGAATAGGCAGGATAGGAAGTGTGCTAGATTTGCGATTTAACTCGTTTGTTCCTACTTTTTGGAACAGGCTGATTGCAAAATGATTACCAGTTGTGTAGCGAGCACAGACTGCTCCTGCGGGGCCAACATTTACCAGTCCCTGCGCCGGGCCAGGATGGACAATAGGAGAGAGAATTTCACCTCTACAAGGTCATTTTTTTTCCTCCCAAACTATCAAGTTTACAAAAAGAAGAGTGTAGAGAGAGGATGTTACAATTCATCAGCGGTGGGGGAAAACTAGAAATATATATCAGCCAAATTGTGTTGGTTTACCATGAAAATCAATAGAGAAGGGGGTTAGAAATGGGATGTGATCGCTCAGGGGCAGTGCGGGGAAGCTCAGCCAGCAGTAAGATGGTTGCATTCTCTGGCCTAATATCCCCTAGGGATATTTCAGGGTTGAGGAAAACAGCAAAAATCATTGATTCCTTTGGTGCAGGAGATAGGGATGGGCACAGGGGAGATGCTGAGCTCTGCTGAGACTCAAAATGCAGATTTTTTTTTTTTAAATATATCTTCCATAGGTTATATGTGTCAATCTCTGAACCAGAACTGGGTGAAAAACAGGACACTATTCCTGCCAGAAAAAAAATCACCCAACTGCTTTAGTTTCATATGTGTTTTGAAGAAGTTAATACCTAACCTCCTCTTTGATTCTTTCCCTCCCCATCTCCACTAAACACCATGAGGTTTGGCATCTGCAGCAAGAAGGACAAGAACATTGCACCCTCTTGCTCTCTTTCCCTGTTGCCGTCTCTCTGCAATGGTCATGCCGAGAGCAAATTGCTGTTTGAATCCTTTCCAGGGCTGCTCTAGCATTCCCTGTAATTTTAGCGGAGGCTCTGCCGCAGCCGCTGTAATGAGCCGTGCTCCCTTGTTGTGGTCAGTGCTACTTTCATCACCCATTTGCAATAAAGCTGCTTTTTTTTTTTTTTNAATAGCTTTTTTTTTTTTTTTTTTTTTTTGCCTGCATTTGTCAGCACCTTCCACTCCCACCAGTAAGGATTACTCAGGACATTCCTAAAATACATTTCAGAAGGACTTCTCATGGAAACGAGAAGTTTTGCAACTGGTGCCGTTTGACTTGCCAGCTTGGCTCAAAGCCCTGCCCTCCCCACCAGCCCTGCCAGGGATGCTGGGGACCCTCCTGCCTGTCTGCAGGGGGTGTCCACGATGTAAAGCTGGGCTGTGTTCCTGGCAGCTGCTGCTCTCTGCCGCAGAAATGCCCGGGTCAGACCTGGATGCTGGGCTGTTATTGACTGTCAGCCTATGGCTCCACCTGCCACCGCTCAGGAGCATCTTCTGGATTCGGTCTCCTCCATACCAGGGCATGAAGCAACTTGAAGGAGTGAAATTATGCACGTGTTTGTCCAGGGCTTAAAAATTAGCCAGAGAAGATGGATTTGTCATCAAATGATGAATCCAGCTACCAGAGAGACCCAGCCCAGGCTCTTGTTCTGCCTGGGTAAGCCTTTGTCAGAGCCACAGCTGCACGTCCCAGTAACAGGTCCTATTCGTGTTTCTCTGTAAAGTCAAATATGACTTGACCAGTGTTTGTTTTTGAGGCTTAGAGACTGAAGGAAAACATTTTCATTTGTCACGAGAAGCAAAGCCAATAAGAACAGGTTGGTGAGAAGAAGCAGGGTGCTCAATGTAGGATGATTGGGTGCTAACTGTGAATTATTTTTCAGACCTAGATATCTTTATTGGAGTTAAACCAAACCAAATCTTTCTGTATTTTGGTCCTTTTCTTTCCCAAAGAAACTAGCACATTTTATTAAGCTCCTTATTTATTTTATTTTATTTTAATTTTGGATAAAATCATACCATTTTAATGAAAGGCAAAAGCTAGAAAAACGCATTTTGTCTTGAAAGAGTTATTTTCTGGTAAAGAACTTTTCCTTATTTCTAAAGCCAAGGCTGTGATAATCGAAAGTACTTGCACAGCCTTTGAGTCCCAGACCTGAAAGCTGTAAAAATATAATTTATTTTACACAGGCATGCTGTGGGTTTATTTTTCCAGCTAAGGCATGAGAATACAGAAGCTGGTTTCACTTTTGCGGTCTAATAGGTCAGTGCAGATTTACCATTTTAAACATGTGCAGCCATAAATACACAACAAAACAAATTGTTGCTGCTGCTGTGATCCAAACCCCAAATTAAAAACAAATACAAATTAGAAATCCCCTTTGGAAATCTCATCTGTCTAAAGCTGCTGCAATGTCATCTTGATGACAGAACTTCTTAGAGAACAACAGTGCACAGCAGTTGGACATTTTAGAGTATTTTTACTAAACCTCTTTTTTGTTTGTTTTGAATATTCTAATTCCTTCAAATTCCTGACTTTGTGAGACATGTGATTGTGTGTGAATTTCAGATTGTGTTGGGTTTTTTCAAGTCAGCCTCCAGCCTTCATCATTTGCAGCAAAAAGATGTTAAGAAGGTGAATCTGAAATCCTGAAGACCTGGAGGCAAAAAAAAAAAAAAAAAAAAAAAAAAAAAAAAAAAAAAAAGGAAACTAAAATAAAACTAGAGTTTAAAGTGATCTTGTATTTCTGTCATGGTAAAGTTTGCACAGTTGAAACTGGCATCAGGAGACGAGTCAAAAGTAGCACAGTGGAACATTTAAACTCTTTGATGCTGGAAGCTCCAGAAAAGGACAAAGCACCCAGCTGGAGACCAGCCCACCCAGCTCAGCCTGCCCACCAGAGAGGGGCCACCCTGGCCCTCCATGGGCACTCCTTTGAAGGAGGTAAAACATGATGGTACTGCATATTTTAGAAAAGGTTCACCACTGTCTGAAAGCAAGTTTTCCTAAGGAAAGTAGATTTGACAACCTGTTCCTTAGAAAAGGTCTCCTCAGAGCTATTGGGAATGAAAGCGAGGGTGGAGCACCGAGACCATCGAACAGCCCGAAGAAACCAGTGCTGTGCAATAGGCTCCTGCAGATCCCTCACCACTGTCTGCGGGGTTTTGTTTTTCTTGCCCTGGCACCCAAGAGTGGATTTAGAAACGCTGGAGGAGGGAGAGGAAGGGCTAACGCTGGGCTAACGTTGGGGCTGGGAGGGTCTCTCCACTCCCACCCCCCATCATCTCCTGGCAGGGGTTTCCAAACGGAGCCGACCTCCCCAGCTCCCCTTGTACCCCAGGGCAGCGAGTCACAAAACGATAACAGCACAAGGCTCCTTGGCTCTGGCAGGGCTACGCAAGCTGCCCAAACACATTTTGAGGCCAAAAGTAAGAAAAGAGTGTGCCAGCAATCCCTTGTGTTAACTGACATGACAATGTCCTGACGCTCTGCTCCGCCGCATCGTGAAGCCCTTTGGAGGTGTCGAAACCTGGCTGTTCTCCCTGCAGCTTCCTGGGCTGTGTCTGTGTTTTAGCTGATTTTGTGGCACCAGTAAAGTGCCGGAGGTGCCTTTCTAGTCATTTTTAGGCATTCTTGCACAAAGCAGAAGCAGACACTGACACAACTGCAGGCAGATCGCACTCCTGGAGACAAGCAGGTAACCCTCCGAGCAGCAAAGAAACTGATCTTTCTGGAGGTTTACAAGGAAAATTGCCAAAAGTCGGCTTTTGTAGCTCAGCTTTGCATAGGAAAAAGCCACAGGTTCTTGCAACATCTGCATAAAGATGAAGCTGTGCAAGGATAACTTCATTCACCCTGTAGAGAGGGGGAAGCCAAAGTACCAGAGGTACGGCTTAGAAAGAACCTTGCCGTGGTTGGCAGCAGGATGCTGAGGTCGAAAGTGAGAGAAACAGAAAAATGGCTAAAGGAAACAAGGGTACATAGGGGAAATGACTGCTTCACCATGGAAACGAAACTTGCTCTTTAGTGCACTTAAAACACAAGCTTTGCTGCTCTCCATCCAAGAGCAGGAGGGAACCAACACCTGAGGTGACACGTTCAGGAAGGATGACATTAAACACACCCATCAAATTGGCTGTATTGGCAACATCAAAGAAAGGCAACAGTGTACGAACACCGATTTGTGTAGGGAGAAAGGGGCCTGAGCAATTCCAGGACAAATATCTTGTCTCTAGCATTGCACAAGAAAACAGAACAGGTTTTAGCTGAAAGAAGGGCAGTATGCAACACAGACCCTGGATGGGCTCTTGCACAACCATAATTAATTTACTCGTGTTCGCTGTATCCAAAATGTTTGCATCCTCATCGACGCAGTAACATAACTAATAAATCCAGAGAAACACTGTGGCATTCAGCCACCACCATCATGCTTATTTTTGTGTCTCATTTTATGTGTCTTGCATGCTCCAATTGTTTAGGGTTTGATTTGTGTTTAAAAAAAATAAAAGAGGATTTGGTTTCAGCGTGATCTGCGAGGTCGCAGGTTTTGCACTGGGGCACTGCAAGTCCTTTCCTTCCCTGCTCTAAGTAAAGGTTTTCACCTTCTCCAGCCTGCAAACAGATCCACTCATTTATACCCTGCAATGGATTAAAAAAGAAGAAAAGAAAATGGTGCTTTTAGATCCTAATGCACGTCTTTGCACTAAGAGCCAGAAGGGCTCTTGCTTTGAAATACAAAGGGCTGAGACACTCGCCACTTTTAATCGGTGACACAGGGAAGGTTTTGGCTCTGGGCTGATCCCTGCAAGAGGATGTTGTGTCAAGGTTTTGAACCTCCCTGGGACCAGAAAGACAGCAGAGATGTGCTGAGTCACTGAAGGACATCACCATATAGAAGAAAAACCTCAGCACAAGGTGCTTGCAAGGGGTTTAAGCAACTAGGATGTAGGCATAGGAACTGTCGGAAAGGATGCTGCCTTCTCCCGGGACAGCCCCTTCATCAGCAGCATTCACAGGGTGAGGACCCATTTCACCTCTCTCCGAGGGGGTAATTATTTCTTGTCAGTTAGACTCAATCACTGAACTCTAAACAGCTGGTGGCAGAGAACCATTTAGCCTCATTTACCACCCTGATAGCCTTTTAGCTCTTCCACATTTCACACGGTCTCTGCCATTTCGCCCATAAATTCTCCTTTAAAAAAAAAAATCATAAAAATTTATGAGGGGAAAAAAAAGGCATAAAATGGGAGGCAGCTAAGAGAAAAGGTACTAAAATTTTCAAATGAAGATGAGGTTACGTACCCCCAGCTGTTTGAAGTGCAGTGATTGAGGGTCTCGCTGATGAGGGATGATTACATTCCTCCTGCTCCCCGGCCCCATTAAGGGCGACGTGCATCCTCCCTCTGGATACAGCTGATTAACAGCAGCGCAGAGAAGACCTGGGAACAACCACATCTTCCCTGTTTTGATGCGATCCGTGAATTTTCCTGACCTTAGTGGACGAAAACAAGCCCTTTCCAGTAAGCTAGTACCGCTGAACAGTCTGAAAGGTTTATGGCAGCAGGAACCGTGGGTATCGCTTTGCCAGGCTGTGGCAGTCTTTAAGATGGAGAATATACAAAGGAATGATCCCTTCATTCAGTTAAATGGGGTTTGGCTTCCAGGACTGCTTTTGTCACACAAAAATCCAGGCTAGAAATAGAAAAGGAATTATTCACAATGCAGGGGATCTCAGAGTACCCTGGGCTCAAGAGTACCCTGGGCTGGAAGTTATTTCCCTGGAACCCAGATTTTGCATCAAGCTACTGTTTGCAGAAGCCCCGGTTTCAATAATAAGGTCAATAACAATAATACAAAGAAAATGATAGGAAGTGACAAAGAATTGACAGATATCAGGGACACTGAATATCTGCAGAGAAACCTTAAATCCATCCTGGAGCAAATTCACAGCAGCCCCTCTGTTTTATTACAGACCTAAGCACAAAGCAGTGAGATTTAGATGACAAGCGCTCAGTGTTAGTTGTAATTTGATTTGCTATCAAGTTTTCTTAAAAGTGTTAGATTTCAGAAAGATATTATCATTTTTTTAGCGATTAGACCATGCTAGTGAACTAGATTTTGCCTGCACACAAAACACTCTGTGCCAGCCATAAATAATACCCAGAGAGCATCCTACGCTCAGGGGCACCTGACCCAGGACCACTTTGCTAAACAGACACTTCATCCTTGAGAAACTGCTCAACTCCCTGCCACCTATCGGGGAAAAAACAGCTTGAAGACCCCAGCCTCCTTCTGCAATGAGGGCTGTAAGAGCAGCCAGGCACCCTAACCCCCTGAATACCTTTTGAATGCTACCAACACAAACAGAACAGCTGCCTTTTACCTTTTTCTTTGAAGCTTTTTGCTGTTTCCACAGCCCTCAAGCCCCGCAGAGTGGGATCCACGTTAACTCAGGCTGTGGAAGGCACAGAGCATGGTGTCCTGCCCCTGACTCACGCCTCCAAAATCCCCCTCCCTCTGTTCTTATCAGCTTTTCCACAAGGAGACGTTGTGTGATGCTGCACAGGAATATGTTTCAGAAGACACCCTGCTTTGTTGGACACACGATAACAGGATTGGTAAAGGCTGCTGGGGCTGTTCAGTCCATCCTCTCGCTGCTGCCTTAAAATCCTTCTTATGGAAGTAGAGTCCTCTCATCAGTAATCTAATGAAAAGTGGTCATTAACTAGTAACCAGTGGAATATGGGACTAGAATCCGAAGAAACGGAAATGCTCAGCTCAAGTCCTTTCATGAAGCATCCCCAATGCCGACTGCATCTCCACAAAACTATTTTCCTGGGTCAGCATCTTTAATTTTTTGCCAGTTGAAGGCACACCTTCCCCTGGGATCTTTTCAAAACAGCACGGAGGGGTGAAAACCTTTCACGTATATTCAGCATTTACCAGAATCGACATTTGAAACCAAGGAGCAGTGGCACCGTGTGACCAGTCAATTCTCATTCAACCCATCTAAGGATGTTTTCTGTAGCTTAAGCCCAGGTCTGTGAAAGGCTGAACGTGTAGAGTAAAAGCAGAGAAAATCTTTGATAACTGAACCATTCAAAAAAGCTTCCTAAAATAAACATTCACAGTGGGGGTTCTATTTAGGGCAGTAGGGAGGTGGTTGATTGTGTTGCTATTTTGAAGTCTAGCACTAAATATTCATGCTACACATACACCTGCCAATAGTTCAATTCGGGAAGTGCCTGACCCATGCATCCTAAAAAGGCAGACGTCTTCTTTTCTCATAGTTCACCACATCTGCAGATCAGCTATCTGCAATTAATTCACTGCTCTTGCTCTTTTCCCAGTGAATCTTAACAGCAAAATATCCTTATTTATTAATACCAGAGTGCTTGCTCTTGCACTTTGCAAGATTAAATTTAATCTCACTTCTCTCATTCTCTCTCTCATTCCATTCCTCTAAAATACTCCCATCCTCCTCCTCAGCCAAGCACTCCCTCCCGTGCCTCCCAACATGCCTGGTGAGCACACTCCAACTCTTCCTGCCCAAATCATTACAAATTAATTAAGTTCAATCAAGACCAATTTTTGAAGCACTCCATTAGGCATCTCAAAATCTGATTTTAAAGGTTTATTTGTACCTCCCTTGGTCACTCCCTTTCCACCCCTTCAATAACTAGTTAGCTCCATCGATTTCCTGCATCACTTTGCAGTTGTCATCATCCTAATTCTCAAAGCACAGCCCTGCACGAATCCCAAAATCTTACAAAATTACAAGTTCATCAGCAGGATGTTTTAACTTCTAAAGACCACACGGACGCATATGCCTGACCCTACCCTGTGCTCTCAAAAAGAGTTTATTTTTCCCCCGTGCTGTGCAATGGCTAAACCCTTTATTTCAAGAGTGGAGTGACGAGTTGATGCTCAGCGGTGGATCAGCTTCACTGAAACACAAATTCGTGCCCCAAAACCACAGACTGACAGAGTCAGGGAAAGAAGGTACAAAGAAATCAGGAGACAGAACTCATCAGGTTTGGGTTTTGAAGGTTTTTGGTGAGATTTACTTTTGCTTGGACCTTTCTGTAGAGGAGATGTGGAAGAGGTGATGCTGCAGTCGGATGGATGTTTACAATGGGTTCCTATTGTTAATTCAAAACAAAAACCACAAGTTGAAAACTAAGCTGGAACTTTGTAAGCAAAATTATTACATTGCTCACTATAAAAATCACTGCATCAGAGGCTTTTTTTTTTTTACCTCAGTGAGCTTTCTAAGGCCACTGTGTTGCTGGTCACTAATATGTCCTCTGCCTGGGTACAAGCAGGAACAAACAACTTGGAGTATCACCAGTCCGCCCCCAGGTAACTATGTTCTCTTGAGATCTGTCCCCAGCGATGATGTGCCATGCTAGTCACGTTTCACTGAAAATGGATGTGCTGGACCACAGGCAGCCACTTCCAGTGAGACCAGGGCAATAGGGGGATTTTTTTACAGTTAACTCTGTGAACAAT
This sequence comes from Syrrhaptes paradoxus, assembly GCA_013400615.1. Taxonomy (NCBI): domain Eukaryota; kingdom Metazoa; phylum Chordata; class Aves; order Pterocliformes; family Pteroclidae; genus Syrrhaptes; species Syrrhaptes paradoxus. The sequence goes on from VZTO01015619.1 coordinate 319,477, forward strand.
TTCAACAAACTATTAAAAAACCCTACAAAGTGCAAGACGGCCAGTTCTGACCTCTTTTCTTGATACACAACACACCAGTGGAATTAGCCGTCATTTAGACTGACATAATTGTGTTGAGAATAGAACTGGTGGTGACCATACTGACCTTGCTGAGAGCTCCCCTTTACGTCATAAATTAAGACAGGCAGTATCTGAAAGCAGAGATCTTTTGCTAGACAGGTCAGTATGGCTGAAAAGAAGCAGAAAAGCTTTTACACTCACACGCTTTCCTCCTACACCTATGTTCTGAGATCCTGGTTAGCCTCCAGCCCCTTTGAACCAGCCACACCAGCACAAGACCCTTTTACCATCACCCACCCTCAGTCACTTGCTTTTCTGTCTTGGGCACCTCCGCACAGCTCTAACAGAACCCCATGCTGCGATGCTGATGTAGAAGCAGGAGCCCAGAGGTGTTACCGTAATAAAACCGATATAATACTATGGTATGTGAAGCTTTTCTAACAAGTTTGAATTTCAATTTGTACAGCAAGTGACAACAGAGGAAATATCAAGATCAAGTTTTATTGACATACTTTAGGTACAATAAATATATTTACATGTTGACATCTTAAACATGGAATTACATGTAAAAAGAAGTTGTACATGAGATCAATCTTTGCATTTCCATTTTTACATTCACTGAAATAGGTATGACAAAGATCTCTTATGCAAGCGGAGGATTTGGTATAGTTCAGTATTACATTCAAGAAATTTGTAGTAAACACCTTGTGCAGAGGATGCTGTAGAAAACATGAGGCAGACGAACCCCCAGTGGAGTCAGTATGATACAGTCGGCTGTTGAATTTATATCCTGAACTGCTAATAAACAAACTCTGTAATCCAGATTAGAGCAATACATCTGAAGTGATTCTCAAAGCACCCAAATATGTACAATGTTTAAGACTTTACAGGTTAGGAAGGATCACATTCAGTAATAGTAATAGGAAGTAGAATTGTGTCGACAGTGTTCGTTTTTCTACGTGGCAATATAAAAAAAAGTGCTATTACTATCACTGAATTCAAGAACAGAACTCCTGAAAAAGTGAAAAGGATAAAAGAGTTGTTAATCCTGTTTCACCTGGCTCGCTACAAATGCTAGAGCATGTACACAAAGTGTTTTAATTCTCCAACATGGGTAAAACTGCAAAGCAAAATGGTTAAGTGATGCTTCTCCAGTGCCCTGGGATGGGCAGCATCTCCTAAGGTACGAAACCTGTAAAAGAAACCTCAGTTTTATGTACCAAAGTCTGCAAAAAGAAATACAGTACAATGTGCTTTCAGGGTGGGAGACACAGGCTTCAGATATCCTCAGAAGAGACTATAAGAGAAAAAAGAGCAAAAGATTGAATGCAATGCACTTAAGAAAAATTCTGGAAGACAGGAACAGAGAGTGAAAGAGCAGGAATGTAACAAGGATACAAATATCCTTGTGGAAACGGAAAAACAGGGGCAAATGAGATGAAAATGAGTGAAAGCACAGGGTAGATGAAAGGGTGCTACAGGAAAAAAGAAAGGTGACTTATCCTAACGGCACTTTGTATCGGTACAAATCGGATGTGATGGCATGGAAGATCAGCTGTGAATAAATGAGTGTTAGCACCTTGTCTTTGTTGTATCTGTAAGTGAAAAGGTATATTAATTAGTAGTTAAAACACTGAAAGACTTTTCACCACCTGCAAAAGAAATTCTGCAAAAAATGATGTTGTTATTATATAAACAGAAATCAAACTATAAGGTTACAAAGTCAGCCTGACAGACCCTAGGAAAAAATGCAATGCACATTAAAAACCATTAGAAGTACACAAAGAAAATCCCGAACCACTGGATGAACGTAATGTTAATACAGCAGTGTTTGAAATCGTGATCTTCCAAGTGACTACATGCAACATTGCAAACACAGCCACATTCAACTGCATACAAGTTCCTTTACAAACATATTCTTAAACTGTAATACTGTTTAAAATTATATAAATGGTAAAAATCACTTAACCCAAGTGTTGTTACATTAAATAAAAGCAGTGGAATCTGTTGATAAATAGTGTATGTATCAAGCCCATTTCCAGTTAGTTAGAAAAAATCAGTGCATCCAACCAAGAAGTGAGAAAGCAACACAGGCACCTAAAAGACCCAGTGAGATGAACCTTCCCCTTGAGGTTTTCTTTAGAGCAAGAAGGACCACACTTTCCACCAAAAAGAGCACAGAAGTAGAAATCAGAGGTGGTTTTTTTTTTTTTTAATTAAAAAACCCAACCCTGCAAAAAGCAGTGTTTTAAAGAACAAAATGATCCTTCCCAACCGTATTATACCAGAAGATGGTATACGTAAGGATCCAATATGAATCAATGGTTTCGTACACAAGACCCTGTGCTCATGTGAATAATAAGTCATCTCCATGATAAATAATCAGGTTACAAAAAAACCTTACGTAAAATCCTTAGGATTTGATACTAATCGAAAATAAAATACTTTCAAGTATTATATTTATGAATTATTTGGTGGTTCGGACATGATTTAAGGTAACATTGAAACAAAAGCCCTATGTTACCCTAAATGACCTTTATAATGCAGCTAACTTTCTGCAATCTGTTCAGTATTTGTTTCCTTCACATTTAATTTCTCATGCAACATGCTGCTAAAAAAAAATAAAAAGCACACAAAAATATTTTGTTTAAAAAAAAGGTTCATGTCTCTCTGAACAAAAATGCCTTTTTGACAGTGAATAGGTGAAGCCAGATTTCTACCTTCGAGTACCACGACCCACATAACAAGCACAGTACTACGCAAAGGACAAGAACAACACAATACCAGAGAACAAGTCCAGGATATCTCCTGAGTTAGACCAAAAACAGGCAAAAAAACCCCCAAGAAATGAAACCCCGCTCCCTCCTGCCCACCCTCTCCCCCCAGCTATAGGGGCAACGCACCCACACACACACAGACACGCGGTTACTGTGTGTAATGGCAGGAAGCGCCTACAGCAGCTTCAGGGAAAATGGCACAACTTTCAGCTGAACAGATAGAAGACACTACATTTAAAAAAATATTAAAAATTCAGCACCAAGTAAAATGTTTTTCCTTATTTCAAGTAGCTAGATAACGTTAAGAAAAAAATGACGAAGACCCTCAAGGTTCTTCTGAAATAACCTATGGTTTTGTAAAAAAAAAAAAAAAAAATCTCTCAATCAAATCCTTGCAGTGGAAAGCTAACATCAAAGAACCAAAATGCTCAGCCTGTTTGGCATTTTAATGCTTAGGACCTTTTTTTACAGAAATTTGGAAGTCTGAAGTGAATCTTCAGAATTAAATTGGGGAATAAATGAGGTATCTGAAGATACTTCACAGATGAGGTATTTACTCTTCTCTCACGAAGTCACATTGGAGATTATCCCTGTCTGAATTTATTCTCTATCACTACTCAGAGGTAAACATTTGCATGGCAGCTCCTCCTTCAGCTACGAAGATGCTACGGACCTGTCCTCTTCCTGCCTAGCACCGAGGACACCAAGCTTTCCCAACACTGCCCATCATTCCATCACAGGGTATATGTGCCACGTGAGCTGCCAACACTGTGAGGAACCAAGGTGCTACACGACCAACTTGAATTACGTGTAAAACCAAAATAGCCCAAACCTTTGAGAACAATATTATACAACAGACCTAATTTGTACTTGTAAAGCACAACTGAATGAACCTAGAAACCCCATGTCTTGGTCTGACAGTGCATGGTATTTCCCCTCAAAAGTTAAAGGACAGATTTATTTTTTTTTAAATATAAAAAAGCAAAACATTCTAGTAAAATACCACAGATCATATGGCCAATCTAATCTTTTAGAAAAGGCAAAATATGATTAGTTATGAATTGAATTCTCCAGTGCTACAAGATGAAAATAAAATAATTTGAAAAAAAAAAAGTTGGCTCCATATAATCAGCTACTGGAGTTGCCTATTCAAATCATTATAAAATTATGCTAATAAAAACTGAACAAATAATACACAGATCAGGATATATGTATTGACTTACTAGCATCTTTATAAAAATTTGAAGATATACACAAAAACACATCAACATTTATGGAACTGTATCCATCAAACTTAGATAAGACAACACAAAAAACTAACAAGTAGCTAAGATGTGGTTGACTGTAAGCATTTTGAGTAACATTTTAATTTTAAAAGGTCAATATTTACATACTACATTAAACGATTTTTTTTTTCATTTTTTTTGCATTGTATTTTGAATGCATGTTAAAGAAAGAACAAGATAATGGTTGCAACAGATCTTCTGAGAAAGTTAACTTAAGACACTCAGATTTAACTACGTGCTGAAAGAGAACACGGCAAGAACACATCCATCTAGCTTTACCTCTACTTCCTTTGCAGTTTTTTGGGAGGAGACAATGAATGGATCTAAAAGAGCTCTATCATCCAAACCGATCATTGCCAAGAGATCCACTTTTAAGTTAGGGTTTGAGAACTAACATAATACAAACATTTTAATGAATGACTCACCTAAGTGCTACTTTTGCTACTGAGTTTAAGATAGTAGAGAGAGATGGTGACAATACAGGGTTTGAGTATGTATGTATGTGTATAATAAAACACATATAGACATACATACATATAGAATGTTTACATAAAGATACCCAGGTACTGCAATAAGCAGCTAAAATCACCACCAGCAACCCACTCGTACTCTGTCTATGCACAAGCAATGATCTATTGCAACCGCCTTTAGAGAGGATACATCTAGTCATTAAACAGGCATTGCTTACGTTGCCTCCTATTTAAATAGATCTGAGGCGATTTCATGTCTTTATTCCAAAGCCACACATTTGTCTCAAAAAAAAAAAATTAAAAACCCAAGAGAATAAAAATTCTTAAAATTTAAGTTGGCTGAACCTCAGCCTCTTTGGGATGGATTCAAAACCCAAAGCAGGAGCATTACTACAAACTACTTTGACTTTTGAATCAAACCCATATTCTTAGGCTCCAAGAAACCCTCTAACCCCAATAACATTTGCTTCTGACAGGACAGCTGATCAACTGCAGATGTTCCTACTGCTGAACTCAGCTGCTGGTTTGTCTGGCGTTTGCATCTAACCCAGATTTCCAGACACGCTCTATTATCGCTCCACTCCAAGATGTCATCCCATCCTTCTCATCACAGAGAAGCTGCTCCCTAACAGCAGGATGAATAACTGTTTAATGACTCGTTCAAGGAGAAGCTTTTATTTCTTAAAACTAAAACCGACATAACCTGAGGAGGCAGTGCAGGGGTGCTAGTGCTCATGGTATGAGGAGTTAATCAGCACGGGGCAGATCACCTCGTGTGAGTCTTCGGGGTCGGCTCCCACTGGGCACTTCCTACCTGCGGCTCATTCTATGTCCTGGGCTTGGGTCTACCCTGAAGCACTAGTAGCACTTTATGTATAGCAACTGTGCTGGATGTTATTTATTATGCACAAATAGAGAACTACACAGATGGGTGCAAAACTCACTTCTGTGCCAAAATTCTCATGATGTTACCGTGTCTCGGCACTAAGTTGTAAACGAGCCTAAGAGTATTCTTTCCATCCTTTTCCCCAGTGCAATATTTCCAAAGTACCATATTATTCTGTATTATTTCTGTGAACAAACAGCAGTTTTACCTAGAAGATTTTTGACAGTATTTATTATTCAATCATAATCTTTAGTAAGTTTTACTTGACTGAAATTCGGGACCAAAACTGTAGGCCAATTAGGTCCTTGTGACTTGGTTACCATTAAATCTTTCAAAAAAAAAATCTATGCTACTACAAAATTGCTTAGTTCATCCTTCCATACTTGGCACTCCTATTTTGGACCCCATTCGTAGCTGTTTCCTTACATACCAATAGTGCTCTTCTGCGGTCACTCAGGTAACAAACCTACAGGGTTTCTGTAAGTCCCCCCTTCAAACAGTTGGTGGAGTGCTTAAGAGTATTCCTAAAATAAAGGTTGAAGCAAAAGCTCACAGCCTAAAAACTAAATGTTTATAAAAACTGGAATCCAATATAAAGATGACATTTTAATAAGTTTATTCAGAAGTAACTGAAAAAAACTGTTCCTTTGGCAACACCATCTAGATGGTTCTAACCAAAAGGATATATTAAGAATTTTACTTTGAATAAAATATAAGGTCCTTAATGTCTGCACGGAATTTTTGGGAACTGCCACATTCACCACAGATTCACAATGTCCTTATAATCCTGTATTTATCAGGAACAACAGATCAAACCAAATCCTTTCAGTTACGGGTTTCTTATGGTTCAGCATTAGTCACAAAATAAATCTCAAAGAAAAAAAACCTAATCAAAATAAAGCATATGGCAATCATGAAACGCTAGCCCAAAAGAATTATTAGGAATGCGCCACTCTTCCTGCGTAACATTTTTGAAGTGAGCCACTAAATATTTCTTCTTCCTTTTATCTGGTAACGTCATTTAAAACAACCTAGTTACAGCTTGGGAGTTCACTACCCCACGATGCTACTGAAGGGCAAAGATCCTTGTTTTTAAAAACCAAGGGAAAAATACAGCAATGTGTTTTATAGAATAAGTTGAATTGGAAAGAGAAGATGGAAGTCTGTGTTGGAATAGAAAAATGCAAAGACAGACAACATATTTATACAGATCAAAACTACAATTTTCCAGTGTCACCTCCAAAGCTTCTCAGCATACTGCTATTCAGTGAAGTAGACCACGTTTACATCTATGCAAGAATACCTTCTGTGCTCTCAGATATGCAACATAACTAACGTGTTCTGTTTGGAAAAGTGAATTTTCATTCAAACACCTCATATTGAAGATAAGAGCAACCATTATCAAATATTCTTTGCTATGAAGAAAGTTTTTTAATCTTTCGATGTAAACGTTCTCTCTCAAGTCACTGTGGTGACACAGTAGGATCTTGAAGAACAGTGTCTACATGCATTGAAAGCATTTTGAAAAAAAATCTGTAGTTCCACGTGGTTACAACAGAAGGTGAACAAACCGAACAAAAATTCCACCTTTGCAGATCCTCTCAAGTTCAGCTCTTCTGGAGTACATCTTGCTGCTTTCCGTAGTTCAACACAGCAATTAAAGACTAAGCTGAAAGGTTTCACAACCTGATGGTTTGCCACCGCGTCGTGTCTCCACAGTACGCTTCTGTTAGTGTCAGGGTTTCTCTCAGCAGACATCACTCAACTATCAGTGCCACGTTTATGTGGGACAGATCTATCATGTGCCTGTTAAAAGTTAAAAGAAATTTAAACCTGGTACTGAAACTGCTTCTAGGGGTGGAGAACAAACAAGGAGGTTCTATGAAGGTCACTAATAAACAGATGCTTGATTGGCTTAAGAGAAACATTGAGCAGAGGAGACTGATTTAATCTTAAGAGAGGGAAGGAACGGAGGCAGCAGCAGTGCTTAACTATTTACCTGTGGAATTTCTGTTGAAATGCTAAAGCATGTGCCGGCTCCTTAAATTTCGCTATGGCTTTCCGTTGTTGAGGAAGCATCTGTAAACTCTGCAGAGACAAAAAAGCCAAAACATGTTTTTAGTATTCGCTTAAAGATCCCTTTAAATTAATTTTGCATTAAACCCATTGAAGTTTTTTCATATTTGTGTTCTCTGAAACATTTGTTGGTGTCCAGGGAATGGAAACAGAGTTCTGAGACTGCAGTCAGGGACCCAGCTAAAGGTATCAAGCTGGTGCATTAGGCAACTGTACTGACTGGAAAACCCAGACCATCACTGGCTAACGAAGGCAACAGCTTTTCAATTCCATCCATCCAGCTGAACCAAACCCTGCAGCCAAACTCCCACCAACTGAATGAGAAACATTCAACTGGGCAGAGCTCAACTTCCCACACAAGTGCCTGGGAGTCATTCACCTGATGCACATTAAAGGATTGGGCTTTCCACAGGTTAAACAGGAGAGAAACAGGAAAAAGTGTTTGGTTTTGCTCTCTAGACTGTATACCCTCACACTCTTTTAACAAAAACAAGTAGGTAGCTTTTGACAGACTTACAACCACATGACCTTGGTCGCCACTTCCAAGTCCTACTAGTAATGGGAAACCATGCAACACACACCTACCCAGACAAGTCCACGGAAATGTGCTTCCCATACCCTGAGAGCAGCATTTCACAATGCTATAATTATCAAAAAACCCCTGTGCAGCACCAAAACTATAGCATGCCTCAGCCAAGGCTTTGGAGAACTCATGCTCTCTGCTGCAGCAGGAAAAGTCCAGGGAATGCCAAGGTGATCCCAGAGAGTGTTCCTGTGATTCCAGTACCCCACAGCAGGTTTTGGATGTTTAATGGCCTACGCTGTGGCACGTTCAAGACAGAACCGTTCTGATTCAGCATCAGAATCTAACTGTATGTTAGACACGGACACATTCAAATCTACATTAAATCCTTCTTTCAATAATGTCCAGACACAGGGAGGAGCACAGATTAATGGCGCTTCTGAAAAAGTAATTCAGCATGTTGGTTTTACACCTGAGGCAGTACAAAAAGAAGCTAAAAGCACCAGACAGGTCTTTATATGCTACTAATAACAGCTGTTGATTTTCAAAGAATACACGATACCTGAAAAATCCTTAGTCTTATGATCTTTGTTATGATGAAAAAGTATCATATCTTATTAGAAATTTGAAGCCAATTTAGTATTACTCTGTTACCTACTGATTTTACAGGATGCCAAAGGCCAGTTCAGCAGGCAGGGCATGGCCAGCCACACAGCACTGCCTCTGGAGATGGGCTGGCTCTTTCGGGCATCACTTGACTTCTTTTCATTTAACGAGGGGACACTCGCGTTTCCTCCACAGGAGATTTCCCTGTTGTCACACTGCACTCCACTAGAATCTCCTTCTATCATGAATTCCTAAACTGAAATACCGTAATCCTTCCCAATGTCACAGCTCTGAGAAAACAACTTCATTCACATCCTCTCTTTAAGTTGACCTAGTCAGATGTTCACCAGAGGATGAAAACTCCTTCCCAGACCCACTCAGGTGTAAAGGATTGACAATACATAAAATAACTTCCAAGGGATTTCAAATGACTGGTTTCTTTATGGATTGGGGCATACCGATCTACTGTACAGCACTTTCCAAGACCATCCTGAGATCAGAGATATTCTGGGCATGTTCCCATTTGACTCTGGCAAAGAGAGATTACATTCTGACACACGCAGCATTAAAAAGAAAAACTGGTTTAGCCTGAGGAGGAGTCTTTTATATGGAAAGGATTTAGGTAGCATAGAGCTCACATTGAACTTGATTATCATCTCCTTTTCCTGCTCTCTTAGGCACTGTGATGAGAAGATGCAGATCTCGCATCAAACAGAAAAGGCAACAACCAACCAATATTTCACACTCACTCATGCTTTTGATTGAGAGTTTGCCTACAACTGTTTTAAAACATACTATCTAATTCAACAACTAAAAAATAAAATCAGAAATTCTGTCTTTTTCTGCAAGTGAACCAGTGGCTAAAGCATGAATGCCATAAAAGGACTATTCCCCCTGCAAACACTTCTTTAGGCCTGCAGACCTACACTGCCCTCAAATTTCTCCTTTACTCATAAGTTTGTAACAAAAATAGTGAAAATAATATTGAAATAGCCTGTACGATAATAGCAGCACAATAATTTCTAGTTAAGCTTCACTGCCTTGAGACAAGCAGCAGGACATCCATGAGTAGAAAGCAAGAGATCTCCTGCAGAAAGCGAACATCTTTGAGACCAAAACTCTCGGAGGTTACACAGAGAGAAAGACACTGAAAGGGAGATAACAGAGCACTGGGAGATGGAAACCAAGCAGATAGGAGCGAGACTGGAGCAAGCACTCATTTCAATTATAAAGGACACATGGGAAATAAGTTTCCTCCTTTACTTAATTTATTTCATGGAAGTAAATGGACTACCTAATAGACTGTACATTCAGTTCATCGCTGAGTTTGGGATTAGGAGCAGCAGTCCATGTGAAGCTGCTAAAAAAGGGCCTATGCAAAAAGAACGTAAACTTTCCTAACCAACATCATCTCCAGTGTGTGACCCAACCTGCTCTGCAACAGGTTGAATAGCAGGCGTTTCCTAAAAAGAAAGATTGGATTCTATTTATTCTTCCCTCCCATCAATAAATGCAGACATGTTTTTATTATCCTCACAGTCTCCCGACACCTGAAGCATCCTTCCTGGGAGTGACACCTCCTAGCCATTGCCAACAGGCATAGAGGCGGGGACAGAATGTATTTATTTTATCCTCAGCTGCTGCATCTGATCTCCTCCTCCTTCCTCCTTTTTTGCCATCTTTGATTCTGACATTTAACAGTAAACCGCCTTTAAAAGTGCTTAACTTTCCATCTCCATATGCGAGACGAGATGAGAAGAAAGGATGTTCTGCCACTGAGCTGGCATCGCTAGCTCACACACCGCCCTACAGCAGGGCTGAACAGGACAGGCTCTTTATGGAGCTGCTCTTCTCCTCCAGCCCCAAGGATGGAACAGGACTGCCCATGCCTTCTCCCACAGTCGGCAGAGCTGGCAACAACTCTTGGTTGAAAATGTTTTTACAGGCAGAAGACCACACAGGTCACCGTGCCAGCCCTGCGCGCCTTATGTGCTGTGTCCCATGGAGACCTGCCCTGCTGACCCCGGAGGAGCGCTTGTCTTCCGGGTGCGCTCAGCATTTCCATTGATAAGCCTTTACACTAGAAATAAATTCATCGACTTTGAACGCAGTCAGAGCAGACAGCTGCCTTTACTCTAACTGAGCACTAGGTAGCACTGTCACTCTAAGAAAGCGAAGAGAAGCACATCAACACACAATTGTTTTTCCCTTCTAAGACCAGAAAAGAAAGGACTGCACTATCAGAGTAAAACGCGTATTTGTAAAACTACTCAAAATACAGCTAAATCACAGCGTTCTCATCACCTCTGATACACAACAGTGGAGATTTTTGAGATTTTTTTTTCCTTGTTTTCAACATCAGAATTTACAATCTTAAATCTTCACAAAGCAATACCGAGATTTTGCACTGATGTTTTATGTTTGCAATCATTTGATGTAAGAAAATATGAGTGAAGATGACAGAACACCTCCACAGAGCAATCACTCCATTGTTGAGTTATCTGGAGATCCAGCAAATGATCTGCTCTACCTATCAACATCCTAAAAAAAAAATCTGAAGGTGGCAATAACTAGCTGAACGTAAACCTCTTTATACAGTATAAACACCAAACCCAGACTCAAGAGGACCAAAAAAACACGCTGGGTTTTTCATGACCTTTGCAACTTATTAGTAATCCACTTTAGCAAGTGGTTCTGGATGGATGTGCACTGAATGTCACTGCTCCAGTGCAGTCCCCAGGAGGCTCTATCGTGGTGGTGTGCTCAGAAATCTTCTCTACCTTCCAACACTTTGGAACGCATAATTTTATTTTTAGTATGTGATTATTTTAGATTCAGCATTCAGATTTTACAGGTGTACTATTTGTATCTGAAAGCTTATCCCCTCCAGAAAATGTCTGACAGCAAACTGTATGTTGAAAGGAAACAATTTTCCTGCTAATTTAATCATGTTTGAGTTGTAAAATGCAGCTTCAAATAAGGGGCTGTTCCTGGAGCCCCAAAGATTTTCTTCTATCTTGAGAATCTTAATGGTATTTTCTTTCCTATGTTAATAACAGAGCAGCTTTAATGAAGCAAGGATGAGAACGAGTCTTCAGTGATTAGTCAATAGAGGGTATTTCAAAGCTCATACACAGGAAAAGATAATTTTCTCCATTTCCAGGGTATGATAGGGGAAAAAATGCTGAATTTCCAGCTTCCACTGTAGAAGTCTCTCCATCTTCTCTTACGCATGCCCAGCAGTTCCCAAACCCTGGCTCACAGAACCATCCTCTCAAAGCAACTTGATGGCAAAGCTAAAAGCATTGAACATCATAAATTGAGAAAAGTTTTCAACTTTCCCTCCCAAGGTTTGCACAAGCTACTTGTGCCTCAATAATAATACTGACATGAAAAAGCTAAAAATAAAAATTTTACTCTTGTACCCATTAAAATAATGTAATCTCTTCCTCCCCATTGACTCATTGATAATTTATAGACTTTTTCCATAAACATGTTAAAACTTTCTGTTATGCCAGCGAAGATCCTCCTCCTGACAAAACACACGTAGGATAAACACACTGCAACAAAATCAGGAGCCAAACTATATATTTAAAAATAGGAATCAGTGTGGAACTAACTGCTCTACAGATCTGCCAGCAGGGAAGGTGCAGATTGAGCAGATCAAAGGAAGAATGAGGAAATAACCAAGCAGAGTATCCCTTCTCTGTCACAGCCTCCTGAGCGTTTCCAGTTGCAGGGGATCTTGTACAGCACTGAGAACCAACACTAGTATAAACATTAATTTACATCCACAAGATGATCCACTCATGCACTTTGGAATATTGACGTCGGATGTCTGTCTCAACACTGCTGGAACATCTTGCCTCAACGGATGTTTACCCTGCCATCGCTGCAGCAACACAGCACCTGTCCGACCACAAAAACCACCCATCTCCTGTTTGCACCCTTACCCCGGCACATACACCCAGACCCAGGGACAGAAAAATCCCCCAGAGAGACGGCGTTGGGTATGTGCACCACTACCGAGTTATCTCCTGTTTGCACCCAGACCCAGGGACAGAAAAATCCCCCAGAGAGACGGCATTGGGTATGCGCACCACTACCGAGTTGGGGGTGAGGCTAAGCAAAACAATCTCGGAAGGAGCGAAGACACCTCGATAAAAGAACCGTGACAACCAGCACCCAATTTAATTCCCCACCTGACGTGAAGTCAATTCGGACTGACGGGACACCGCAGCTCCATGGTGGTAGCTATTGCACCTTACTTTACTTTTTTTTCCCCCCCCTTCTCTTTCTCTCCATTTCCTGCTTCTATGCGAATGTTTTTAAGCTATTAAACTTCTTTTCTTTACGGCATCTGACCTTGTCAAACATCGCTCAGTCTCAAACAAGCCAAGAAATTTCTAGTCTTCTGCAAGTCAGACTTAGAATTCAAGTGCAGAATTAGCAAAAAAAAAGCCTTCTGCATCGTTAGATAAATTCAAGCATCTTTCAAATACTACTTCTAGATCTCTGATAAGATGAAAATAGATGATTTAGAAACCGTCATTGCCAAAGGTGCAGCTGATGCTGCTGCAAGAATGCAAGTTCAGTAGGGCACAGGGATGTACCAAATCCCACTGGAAAATCAGGTATTATTTTTTTCCTATAAACACACCCTTCTAAATTGGTCTGTGACACTGAACTGAGACACCAAAATTTGGAGTCTGCTATCAAACAGCAAGTACTGAATAAATTTTTTAGCACATTCTCAATAACTTCTCTCAATTGCATTTCCTAGCAGGGTTTCTATTAATCTCCCTCTAATATTCTCATGCAAGATTTAGCAAGTAAACACTGAATAAATGTGCTTTGGAACTGTATGAATAATTTCCTAGAGTACTACAGAACACAAGGGACAAAGTATTTTGTGAGAGTATTTTTGCTTTCACAAACAAATTAAACCTCTCTGAACTGACGACATAAATAATTCAGCACTATTCCAGTTACTAAACTGGGAAGGGAGGTAGAGTGCACATCTTTAGGAGAGCAGGATGTTTTGCGACAGAGATGATCCCACTCAAAGAAGTCTCACAGAATAGCTCCAATTCATACATTGCATTTGTCTGAAAATGTTGATCCTGTCAAAAGAAACACCCAAAACTGAAAAATTCAAGGAAAAACAATTCTCCTCATCTATATGTTTCATTATTTATTGACTGGTACTTTCAAATGTACGAACAATAAATCAGACAGGGCCTCCTAAGCCCTTCAGTGCTTTGAGAAGTTCCTGTTTTACTAAAGTCAGTTTAACTGATATTCCAGGAGGCAGTTTACAAACTGAAGCCTCAGAGCAGATATAATCAGTGAGTGTGTGTCATAACCTTGCTCACAGGTCTCTCCTAAAGAGAGCCTTCTAAAACATAAAGGAGAAATAAAATCCTCCAAAGGAGACTGTGTTTTCATCTGAAAAGGTAGATGGTGCTACATGGTACAAAATCTCCACTGGGCAGTGGTCACTAAGTGCTCTTTCCCCAGGACTGCAATGCCAGGAATTGTTAAAAAAGAGGGTAGGTGCAAGTCAACAACACAAACAAGGACAGCAACCAAAAATATATTTGCTTTGATATGATCATTTGGCTTTAACAGCCTCACAGAATGGCCGTGCTGGTATTGTTTGAGAACGTAACACATAGTACAGAAAATCCAAAATGCAGGAGACTCTTCTGCAGCAGGAATGTGATGTTTAGCAAAATCCTACCCTACCTCCTCTGCTGCAATATCATCACATGCTTGTCTTTGCTACCAGGTGTAGCGTGTGTGGGTGGGGGTGCCTTCAAACATAAATTACCAATAAACACACATTGTATTTAGTGTCAAGGAATTAATTGAGCTTTCTGGAATGAAAGCCTTTTGGCACAAAAATGATAAACCGAGGCTGACCTACCTGAATGGGTCCCACTGACATCAGCAGGTTTTTCAGTTGGACATCAGTAGTTGATGAAGAAAGCCCTTCAACTGACACAATACAGGGCTGAGGTTTGCACTCCACCACTCGCAGGTTCTGTTTATTTGGCATCAAGCGTCCTCGGCCCATCTGGCCTGCTACTCCTCTGCCTCTCCCGTGCATAATGACCTGCCAACAACAAAGGTAACAGTATTTTGATTTACTCACCTAGTGCTTCTGCTCGCTGCATTTGACAGATGATACAAAAGTTGGCAATTTACTTAAAGACTTGATTAAAGTAGGCATTGATTTAAAACAGCTTGTTGCTGTTTGCTGATTTAAAAGGCCACTTATCAACATATCCATCCACTGCTGATACAAACCTCTTTAAGGCAGATAGCAAGTTATATTTTGGGTTATATACATATTGCACTGAGG
The DNA here is from genome assembly GCA_013400615.1 of Syrrhaptes paradoxus. Taxonomy (NCBI): domain Eukaryota; kingdom Metazoa; phylum Chordata; class Aves; order Pterocliformes; family Pteroclidae; genus Syrrhaptes; species Syrrhaptes paradoxus. The sequence continues at coordinate 334,528 of VZTO01015619.1, forward strand.
TTAAAAGCCTCAGCATTAACAGATCAGCCAAGCAATGGAGGGTCTCAGAGCAAAATATATAATGTAGTTTCAACACTTATCACATTAGCAGCATGTGTTCAGCTCCCATATTTTGAGTCTGGCCAAAAAAAAACCAACCAGTGATCCATCTTCTCCCTTCTCTTTTCTCAACCCACAGATAAATTTAATGTACCCACAAGACCAGGAAACTGCTTCAAGTGCCTCTAGTCTGTACTGCTACTAACTCTTGGGTTCTTAACAGCATGCATAAGTAAATATGCATACAGTAAAAATTTTAAAACAATTTTCAAAGTTTCTTTCCCCCAAATCCTGCAGGATCTGGCATCACAGTATCCCCTGGAGCAGGAAATGTATGGATTTAATTCTTGTAAATTAAAGTCAAACAGTTGGAGAGAGGAAAAATAACAAATGAAACAGAGTAACAAACATTAAACAGAGTGAACACTTAACACTGAGTTAACACTCAACATGGTTTCTCTATTCCTGTTTGGAAAGCCTACGGAAGGTAGCGACTTTTCACATCCTTCTGCGTCAGCAAGGAAACTTCATCCTTACATGAAGATTAAGGTCAACAATTCAAACCCAAGAAATAACTTAAAAGACAAAATATCAGCTATTTTCAGGGAACGTGCCGGTTTGCAAATGCTGAGAAGGCACACGCCAGGGACACCCAAATCCTCTCCCTGCCTCCTCCCAGACCACAACCAGTGTGAAAATTCAGCTACAAGACAATCAACGATTTTGAGCAATACCAACTCTGAGGACTGACCAAAGAGCATCCCGGAACAGTCGCTGTGCCCTCCTATGTATGCAGGAAACTGCCAGAATAAAAGCTTAAGCACAACTTCAGAAAAACTCTTGGTTTTAAACCCAGAAAATATGCTGGACACCATCTCCTACAGCAGCTATCTTGGGACACAGGCATTTCCCCCAGGGAGTACTGTGCTGGCCAGAAAGTCAGCAGATGAAACAACCTGCAGGCATCTCCAGTCTGTGCTGGGTACAAACAGGTCTCTCCAGATTAAAAGCTTTATATGCAATTATGCATCTCCTGGGTCATGCAGCCCTGTGCTAGCAATTGACAAACAGAATGCTAGTGATTAACGGAGCAACAGAGCTAGACAGTAAAACTTCTAGCAGCAATATGCATCTAAAAATCACCTTTTTAGGCTGATGGATTCCCTGGATGTTTTTGACTCCTTGGGGAGCTGGTGAATGGATCTGTGCCTGCTGCTGCTGTTGGTGCTGCTGCTGTTGCATTCCCTTTGTCAATGTGACCTTCCTCACTGGCTGCTGTTTCGGCTCCAGGGGTTGTTGAGGCCGCTGGGGCTGGCTCTCTGGGTGAAAAAAGCCAGCATCCTCTCCCCCCTGCTGAAATCAACAACACAACAGGCGGCTCAATGTCCAGGCACTGCAAACCCTCGCCCTGAGCAGCCTCTGGCCACATCCAGCTCGCTCAGCGCACAGAGAACACCCAGCGAGCCGTCTGTCCGCTGCAGCAAACCCGCGGCCAGGGCAGGTCTGTGCAAGGGCTCAGCCTGGAAATTGGGCTTCAGTTTAAAATAAAACCACGGTCTCTGAAGTACAGTTTACTTTGTTCAGACTTTATTATCATTACAATGTTCGATAATGTCTTTTCATATAGAAAGCAGCAAGGTGTTTTAACTTTCCAATCCTTCACAGGTAAACTACAGTGTGCATTATTTTATTACTATTTTTCTTTTTTTTTTAAAGAGAGATATGCACATTGCAGAAAGAGGAGCAAAGAACTGTGAATGCTGGAAGGCAAATACTCTGCTCATCTTTAAAACTCCAACCTCTCTTTAGTTACAAACTGTATTTATTTTGAAGTGCGTATTTATTCTGCCATCTATACCAGCAGCCTTTTAAGCAGTCTCTTTCCTCAAACACTCTCCAGACTTGGAGAAGTTCTTACCCAATGTCTTGTTTAGTTTGTTTTATAAAGCTCTTATTATAGACATTTATAATCACAAGCACAAAGAAACATCACCTCAGTCCCTCTCTCACCCAATGTAGCTCTTTCCACTACATCTCTCGTTGCAGTCAAGCACAGTAAAAGCATAAGCTGAAAGCAACTGAGAGAGAAATTATTCCCGTCCACTGCCTGCACCTGAACAGTTCCGTTCTTTCTACAGACAGGTGATTCTTGAATTCGTGTCCCACTGTCCAGATCAGATCAACCACTAAAAAAAAAAAAAAATCCCATGGAGCAAGAGACAGCAGAGCCCAACAAAAGATCAGGCACTTTTGCATCTATAAAGCACATCATATTATTGTATGTTTTCAACAGCAGTATCTATACCTTCACTGAACTCCAACTTTAGAATTGAAATACTAGTGAACATTACACCTGCAGGGGGAAGGCTTCATCCAAGTCCCTCATCAACCTGCAAAAGCTCTCAAATAGAAGGCATGTCTAAAGGGGAGCAAAAATTATGAAAGCATCTTTATTTACATAGGGATTTTTTCCCTTTCCTTAAATATTCACAAGTCAAAACTCCTTTTGCATCTCTAACAAATGTCAGGAACCAGAGGGTTTCACAATACCTGGCACATTTCTGGCACATACGGAGGCAAAATGCAAAGCTACAGAAGGAAGAGGTTTATTGTCTAAGAGATTATCTTGATGGAGAATATAAATCATTACCTCTCTACTAGCATTAAACAAAAGCAAAAGAAACACATACTGAGGACTGGTTGTTAAGTCTCTTCACTATCATTTGAAGAGAAATAGTCCACTACAGGTCATATGTAGGATAGTCTCAAGTTTGCATGTTCACAATTCACACCCGTAAATCAAGTCCTCTGTATCATCAGGTATACACAGGCAAAAACTTCCCAACAACTCAAAGACTTTAACCCCAGGCAAATCAGCTTCACCACCCCTCTGCACTGCCTCCACTTCAAAAGCACAATCTGTCATAGGGAAAAGCTTGAAGCTCTTCTCACTTAAGGGCTTTCATCCAGTGTCCAAAGTGATTTTTCTTCTGATAAACTGAATGGCTCCATGGCTTCACAGAAAATTTTGTATATAAACCTGTGAGAGCAGTAACTAGTGAGAAATTATAAACTTTCCCCTTGGAGTCTCTCTCTTCAGTTACTGCTCAAAAATACAAAAGCAACAGCTCTCCTCGTCTCCCGAACAACCCAAACATATGCTTACTAACAAACCTTACCAGGAAACCAGCATTAAATCCTCCTTGTTTCAGTATTAGTTCCAATATCAGCATCACCATAAGCCCTATGCCCTGATCAGATAATTTTTTATTCAACCCTACAGCAGCTGGAAGGCAATGAAACTAAAAGGAACAAAAAAATTCTAGGAGGAACTTAAATGCAATAATTGGGAGCTAAAACCTAATCTCTGCTGACTGCCTGCTGTGAAAACAACCATAAATATTTGCAATAATTTCTTACCAAACCAAAAAGCGATCCCAGCACATAGGAAGAGCATCTGAGTGAAGCCCTCGGGTACAAAACACATCGAACATGCTCATTACTGAAACTTCAAAAGCAAACAATCATTTCCCATAAACACGAAGATGACCAACAACCACCCAATATTTAACTAGCAAGCCCAATTATCACCAAATAAAACTGTATAAACACACAACTACAAGAGTCAAAGGCATGAGCACCCAACATGGGTTCACGCTGATGAAAAAACTGATGGGGTTTGTTCCCTGCTGGAGTCTCAAATGTCCCCTTTGGGCTTCACTGCTAGAACGATGCTCCTGCAAAAGTCTGAAAAGGCAGAAACACCTCCAGGCTTTTTAATGAATTAACACATTTCAGAAATAAGAAAACCTACAGAAAACAATAAAGAAAGCCCATAGGGTAAGAAAAGGGGATGGAGCAAGTTCTGCTTGTTCTTGCAACGAGAAAGAAGAAAGGACAACTGGATCAAACCCTTTCTTTATACTACTGCTCTGAACATTTACTGCTTTTTGAAGTGACTTGAAGAGGGGAGGCAGAGATGAAGCTGCAGCACCACTTCTCAAGGGAGGTCTGTAAGCGAGTGACTTGGTGCCCAAGGACGAACAATGCTCCCTCCAAGTCAGCAACACATTGCTTCCTGCAACAGGTAGCGCTGTCTCGAACCAAAGACAAAATTTAGTGGTTTTCTTAAGGAAAACCAAACACAACCTCTAGGTCACTATGTGCCTAACAAGCAAAATGACACAGCCTCAGGTAACAAATTTTAGCACCAATTCCTTTTTTGCTGGTTAAAGACATGACAGTGCAAGGGCAAGCACTGTTCAAGCCAAAGCAAACAACCTGCGTAGCAGCATTCAGTGGTACATCAGACTCACCACCATCATCGTCCTTTAAACTTCTTCCATGCGAGACAATTAGGGGCTTTGAGCAACCTGGGCTAGTGGAGGGTGTCCCTGCCCTTGGGGGAGTTGGAACTCGATCTTTAAGGCCCTTTCCAACCCAAACCATTCTGTGATTCCACGATTCTTCAGGCACGTCAAATAAGAACTACATCAAGGAGAACACCCACAAAGAGCTTTTAACATCTGGACTTAAAGCTATCAAGCCTCAGAACATTACTTACAGTCCATATTTATATGAGAACATTAACATTTTGGAGGAAAAGACATATGACTGTAAAGATGACTGTACATATGTCGATTCCCGATTTTCATTCAGAAGGTATACAACGAGCTGGAGCCCAGAAGGTAAATCAGAACACACACAGCTACAGGAAAGCAGGGAAGTGAACTGAAGCTAGATTGCAGAAGCTATCCAAAATGTCAGCAAAATCATAGAAGCTACATTGCCAGCATATCTTCTAATTAAAATGTCTCCACTCTAGCTCATTTGAAATCAACTGCTGCTTTTCCTACAGACAATTTCTACACTGCTAATTTTTCATCAGCCTACATCACTGCCCTCCCCAAATTTAAACATGTAGCAACAGAAGGAGGTATTAAAATTTCAAGACTTCTCTTGTCAAAACACATTATCATCTCATTTTTTTCTATAGCGTTTTGGGATGTACAGGGCAATACTAAATTTTTCAGAGACGCATCTATTCATCATCATGGCCTGTCTCATACAACTTGATGCACAAAGCGCTGAAACCAGGTGAGAATACTTCTCGGTCCACCACAAAGACCTGAGATTGATTGATTCAAGCTCTGATTTTATCCTGCTAATTTCCTCTAAAGTCCTCTGCAGAAAAGTAAATTTCCATTCATTGTCTGCAGACCAGTTAAGGAAGAGTATTTTTATTTTATTGTCTCCTACTGAACTGTTGTATTACAAATCATTCTGACCTTCATGCTCTGAATTTCCAAGTTTTATAAAAGGTCTGCCTTCCTAACGTACAGCTAGGAAAGAGTTCTCTTGAACGAAACCTTACAATTATTTGGTTAATTCTAGAGTAATGAAAATGCCTTTTTTTAAGTGCCAAGAGTTCTGTTCAGGTGAAAGTATAAAAATCTATCTTTTACATTTCAAGTACTGCAAGATCATTAGCAGTGCCAAAACAACCAGTTAATTTCAAATACTGTGTGCAATTAAACAAAACTCAAAAGATTGAGGCAAAAGGATTTGATCTACATAGTGAATGGCTTTCAAACTTTTACTGTCTGCACAGATTGATCTGAAACTGGACTAACAAAAAAATATTACGCCCTTCAACGGCCATGAATTTTAGAATCAATTCTCTGATACTTACTGAGGCTGTTTTTCAATAGTGAGGCTCTATTGATGTACGTGTATATATATACACACACACTCAGTGTTGTGTTTTGAGAAACATAAAGACCATTCTGTCAAATATGAGATCACAAATTCTAAAAGCAGAATTTTATGAGGGTCTGGTTGAATTTAGCAAGCTGAAGCTCTCTACTCTATCATAATCATTATGACAGTTTTACAATGAAGATGAAGTTTATTTGCCACCAACATTAGCAGGACAAATTTATTTATAACTAATGCTTTAAAATGTACTGATAAAAATGCCTACTGATACTGTCAGAGCTGCTTGCAATTTGACAGATCAAATCTTATTTTCATTCTTAAACCCCACGAAGGAATGGTATCACCAACTTGCATTCTGTAGTGAGCAAATTGATTAATCCCCCTCTATAGAAATCTCAACTCTTGATTACACCTATCAGACGTTAAGCAGCATTATTCTAGAGTGACAACACTTGACAAATTCCCAAACCATTTTTCTCAGCCTTTGTGGCCCTGCTAGCTTGTATTAACCCTGATGAAAAATTAATTTTCCTTATCTTCCGCTAAACCCCAAAATCCAAATCCGCCAAACTGGCAACTCTTTCTGTAAAGGTATTATGAAAACCTCTAAAAGATTAATTGCATGTCTTCAGGTGACATTAAATTAATTTCTGTACTCATGACAGACATTTGATACTCGGTACTGAGAGGACAGATAACATTGTCAGGATACACAGAAGGACAGTGGTGCAGTGTCCCAGGGCAGCCTCTTATGAATTCTCCTTTCGATAAGGCCATACTTCACTGTCACTGGCATGTTAGCGATCTTGCAGCCCATAGACCTCACTGCACAGGTTTCTATTAACGACCACAATGCTGCGTCTATCCATGTAATCTTTATAAAGCTAATTCAAAATCACCCAACAGTAAAGGGATGCACATGCTGGATAAAGCACTTAAAGGATATAAACTCTGGTTGATCTGGGTAAAAATAACAGAGAAGCTAAATGTTTTCATCTTTTCTTAGATGGACTATAACTCAAATTCTCTGTAGCATAATGAAGGCTTAAATCTTGCAGGGAAATCTCAATCCAAAAATGTCTTTTAATTTATTTCCTCAAAAAAAAAGGAGAAACCCCTCATCTGTTACCGGTTTAAGTCTGGTATTTCTAGAAACAAGTACCTTTACATTATCACAGTAGTTAAGAGGAGAAAAAAAAATCCTTTAGATTACTAAATTCATCAACACTTCAAGGACAAGAGAAATTATAATTCATCAACTATATAGGTTTTCATACGTGAACTTGTATTTTACTGACACTGTGAAAAGCCAGACATCTACAGACAACTGGGATCCCCAGGTAACAAAGAGAAAACAAACAGGAAAGTAAAAGCCATGTACAGCAAGAAAAACTATCATCTATTTTATAGAAATATTTTTCCCTACAATTATCAGAAATGTATATTAAAGGCAAACTCCTAATAATTAGCTATTTCTCTCTGACTGGTGCTTGACCACTTTGATACGGCCGGCTGACAGACTGGGGACCTGGGAACAGGAAGCTTAATCACTTGCCAAANCTGGAGAATAACCAAAGCTTTTCCTATTCACATGAGAAAAAAGACATTTCTGGTGCTGGCCACTGAATTCTGGGGTTTTTTTCCCAGCCTAAAACTTTTGCATGGGGCAAACTTACCTCAAACATGAGCTCCCAGACTAAGCAATAAATAACTAAAATGCAGAAACAGTTCCCTTCCTGTGATAAAAAGCCACTGCTAAGCTGCTTCAGCGAGCCATGATACGACAACTATCTTCTCTTCTGTGCCTAATGGTGTATGAAAAGTCAGAACAGCAAGAAGAAAATGTCTTGTAAGAAAAGCAGCTAATTCCATTTAATCCCATGTACTAACAGAATTCTTACCTTAAGTATCTCCTCATCTGCCTGAGGAGAACTAAGGCATGGAGAAGGACTGGCCAAAGAGACGTTAAAAGAATCCTAACTATACCCACGCTACACTGAAGTTTTTCCAGCAGTGACAGAAACACAGTCGNATATCCCAAACCAAGTGACATGACCAAGCACTGTTTCTGAGCAGCTGAAGATCTGTTTTCAATCTGTCAAATGCCAAGTTTCATTACACTTATAACACAGTTCAGCGTTGCTGGCCCCAAGTTTTTGTAGTCTCACGTTGCTGCTCCTCATTCTCTCCCAAGAGCTTTGCTCTCCAAGAGTTCTGACTTGACTATCAGCCTCCTCTCCCNTCTCTTCTGTGCCTAATGGTGTATGAAAAGTCAGAACAGCAAGAAGAAAATGTCTTGTAAGAAAAGCAGCTAATTCCATTTAATCCCATGTACTAACAGAATTCTTACCTTAAGTATCTCCTCATCTGCCTGAGGAGAACTAAGGCATGGAGAAGGACTGGCCAAAGAGACGTTAAAAGAATCCTAACTATACCCACGCTACACTGAAGTTTTTCCAGCAGTGACAGAAACACAGTCGATCAGATGTCAAATCACAACTACATGTTTTCCTAGTACAACCACCCACTAGTTCATTATGAAAAAAAAAATATCAATTCTGTGTCAAAGCTACAGCAAAATCAAGGTTCTGGACTGGATATGTATAATACTCTCGGAAGTACCTTCGTTTTCACATTGTTGTCTTCAAAATACATAACGTAGATGTCGATAAACATGTTTTTGAGCAAAGTTTCCTGGTTCCCTTTTCAGTTGCCAGCCTCTGTCACAATTTTTTGTACACAGAATTTTAGTGAAGACTGGACACTCGGAGAAATTGCCAAGAAAAAAGGCTCCTGTTGGAAAATACCAACAATTCAGAACTTCTGATGACCCAAAGCTCCTGAAGGAGCACTTCTCAGCCAGACACCCGCTATGGCACGGAAAAGTAGTTCTGGATATCAGAAACCAGCACAACTGGAGCTTCCCTTCTTGTGTCATGTTTAGTTTTTCTAGTTCATGTTCCCTGAAGCTTAAAACTAATGTCAAGTTGAACCCCTCTGGTGTTGCCCTAAGGTCCTTGTACAGTCTCGACACAGACAACCCACACTACCTCCCTCCCCAACCACCTACGGGGTCAGGATTCTCCCGACTCAGAGCCCTCTGTACTAAAGATCTATTCCAAGTGGTCAAACCTGAAACACCATTTAACAAAGGCATTTCTGACTTCTTGAAAAATTAAATTTAAGTTAGACAAATCTGCATGTTCCCCCTCCAATTAAGACATTGCATTCAATCAGTTTGCATTTGAAAACTCGCTTCTTCCTCCACTAACGCACTTTAATGGGGCTACAGTTGCCTTTAGTCAATTCCTATGAGGAAACTGGGCTACTAGATACCGGGTAACACCAACCTGGTATCAATATGAATTTTGCACTATAACACTTAACCATGGCAGAAAATCTCTCCTTTGAGACTTAACAAGAGCAACAAGCAACACCAAATGCCTTGCTTTCAGGGTGTTCAGGAAGAAGCAGCACTCTTCAACATACAATTTAAAAATCTCCTGAGGAAAAGGAGAAACTTGTTCTGCTGTCTACAATGAACATACCTTATTGCACTTTAGTTCCAAGACATCCACAGCAAAGTTAAATTCAATTTAGTTACGACATCCCTTTCCCCTTTCGAGGATTTTATTACAAACCCATAAAAAGTACTCGCTGCACGTGGTTTGGTTGTCAGTCCCTCTGTTTGCTAAGTATGTCCACACACCCCCTTGTATTTCCTTTTCCCAGTAACAGATACACCCCAAACACTACAGCATAGCCCACCTCACTACCCCCAAGCCCTTAAATATTCTGTCTCTATAGGGATTGTCCTCACTGGAGGTCTGGGAAGAGAGGGTCTATTTGCTCATTTTCAAATGTTTCAAGAAACCACTATGCCTTTTTCATAAACAGAATACCACAGGGCTTCCGACTTCCTTTTTTATGGCATTTTTCTTTTTTGAGGTGGAATTAAGAAATTAATGTCCATTCATGAAATATTTCCAGAGTGAAATCCTGCAGGCTATGGAAGTAACTGCTTCAAAGGTCTTGCCCATTTGACACCCCCTAAACAACAAACACGGTATCTGGGCATNTTCTGTCTCTATAGGGACTGTCCTCACTGGAGGTCTGGGAAGAGAGGGTCTATTTGCTGATTTTCAAATGTTTCAAGAAACCACTATGCCTTTTCCATAAACAGAATACCACAGGGCTTCCCGACTTCCTTTTTTATGGCATTTTTCTTTTTTGAGGTGGAATTAAGAAATTAACGTCCATTCATGAAATACTTCCACAGTGAAATCCTGCAGTCTGAGGCAGGCAGAGTCCCTTTTCAACAGCATTTACACTAGTAACTGCTTCAAAGGTCTTGCCCATTTGACACCCCCTAAACAACAAACACGGTATCTGGGCATTCAGGTATCATGATTTCTGTAGCTCCTTCAGTCCGCTGTTGATAGAATACAGACATTATCCATACCTCCTTCAAACAGGGGGATACAAATAAACCACAATGCCATTCTTCTGCTTCTGAAAAAGTAACAGCACAGTATGCAACAAGAGTTCCTGGGTCGTTTCTCGCAGCTGGTAGCACTGCAGAGGTGGGTGAAGGGCTCCCTCAAGAACTTGTCATGCGAACGCCAAAAACCTCGGTGTTTGTAATTCCTGACATATTTAGATGAAAGGCGCTATAGAACTTTCAAGTCAAATATTTTTAATTAAACTTGAACATACACAGGCAAGTAGAAACAAGTACAAACATTAAGCAAAGCTGGTTGATAAGGTTACATTATCAAACAACAATCATCTCAATATTCCGTATTTAGAAGTCCATAATAATCTCTTACACTTCTCAGTTACTCTAAATATGAATAAAGTTGTCTATCTTCCATTCCAATTCTTTTGTTGTTTGTACAACCCACGGACATTTTTTTGTGACAGGCTTTTCAAACAAAAGAACTTGCCAAATCTTTCTTCAAGCTTTTCAGATGAAGCATCAACTCAGGTTTTCAGGAATCACGATCACTAATAAGATACTGCTTCTAATCCAACAGGGAACACAGATTTTTAAGTATTTTTATATATGTGCATTTATGAAAAAAAGCTCATTGTGCAGCCTTCCACAGAGACAAAGATTGGTGTGTTCTTGGTGCAGCATAAGAACCAGCATTTTCAGGCCTTTGGGACAGACACACATCTCTTTGAGCATGGCAGGCCATTTTCTGGTTAAAGAGAAATCAACCAACAACAACAAGAGATGACTGAATGATACAGAGGTTTTAAGATACTACCATTTCCCATAGAACCTCCAACTAAATGAAAAACACATTCAGCACATATTTCATATGATCTTAAGATATTTAAGGTTGTAGCTGGTACAAACCTGTTCTTCCAGGACTAAAGAGACTTCTAATATATGTACTTAAGGAATTCAATTGCACTTGGTACTGGTACTGTTTAATGACAGACTGATCACAGAGAGCCCAAAGAAGACCACCACAAACAGCCAAGGTGTCAGAAAACATGCACCATCATGAGGGAGTGAAGGATATTAGTGCTCAGAAACAGTTACGAGATCTTTAAAAAGAGAGGAAGCCACAAAGAAGGATATAAATTCTTTTCCATGTCTCTTGAAGTGTAATACAAATGGTCATAGATTCAAAATCACTGCAAGAAAATGTGGTTTGGTCACTAAGAAAATTCTCCTAAATGTACGTTAGACACTGGAATAGATGGCCAAAGAAATCCCCAATAACGGGATCTCAGAAAAAGGTTGGGCAAATCTGTCAGGAATGTCAGAGTTCATCCCCCCTTCAAGACAGAATATATTATTTCTATGGTCCTTTCACCCCTACTTTTTATAATTTTATGCTCACATTTTTAAGTTATTATTATTACAGTGTTTCTTCACAACAAACACTCTACAGTCTGAGTTTATTCTTAAGAGTGTTTTAGGATTGACTTCAGGCTCCTCATCAAGGCGGGCAGATCTCAGATGTTTTCTTAGTAAAGTATACTAGTATGAATACTCAGGAAATTTGGAAAAGATGGCTCTGAAGACATGGCACACAGACCATAGAGCACACTGGATCAATCAAAAGATATCTGGGCCTTCATTAAAAAAATCTCAAAAAAAAAAATCAAAGTTCATCTGCTAAACACTAAGCACTGCCTCCCTTCCCAAGAACATAACATTTAAAAGAGTAATTAACATGGAAAACTACTCACTGTAATGCCATTCCTGCATAAATTACAGGAGTATGAGAAAGGGATGGGCATATAAATACTGGGGGGGAGTTAGGGGGAGGATTTGTTTCAAAAAAGCATCAACAGACAAAATCACTATTGGCAGTACCTAAGATATGTATGTCACCTTGGTGTGCAGACTTAGTCTGACATACAGGAAATGCTGAATCATTTTCTACTTCCCTTTTCCTTAAGTATAAGCAGCCATAAGTTAAGGCACCAGCTAGACTGGAAAAATAAAAAAAAAAATTCTTGGCATTTAATTAGTAATTCTTACAATTCCATAAAAATACTTAAAAGGGAAAATCCTCTCAAGAAAGAATATTGTGGGAACAGATGAAAGGTCATTTTACCTTTTTAAGTAACATGGGGTACTTCTACCTGCAAGTCAGAGATCCTCAATAGTACTGCAGTGCCCAGCAACACAAGTAAACAGTTCAAAGCTTAGACTGATCAGCTTCTTGCCCCCAGAAGACACCATTCTCTCCTGACAGTATTCGTACACCATAAATCTCACAATACACCAAGTACAACTCCTTACCTGTTACACAAAACCATCACCAGCAACATACCACCATTTAATCCTGGTTCTATGGATGGTCCTAGTAAAACTAGAACAGTCCTTGCTACCCGCTCCTGCTTTAGGTCAATTTGCTCTAGAAAGAGTTAGTATGGGTCTGGCCTCAATCAGCTTCTTCAGCTGACAGCTCTACTCACGCTGTACCGTGGCTGGCAGGCTGAAAGAGAAGGGACTTTCCAAGTCTTTACAAACATGAATCAAGACAGCTTTGAAAATGTACCTGAACTGTGTCTAATCACAAGCCATCTCACTAGTACATGGGTATTCAAACATCTCTGCGCAGATCGAGAGAAATGGCAGGGCTGCTGAACTGCAGGATTGGGTCAGTGTACATAAACGAGACCCCAGCCATCCCTCCGGCCAAAGGCAGAGAATTAGAGGAACATTTGTCTTTTGCTTTACATTTAGGGTTGAAGCAAAAGTTGTGAAAAATAAATAAAACACGTGGAAGGACTAAACACCAGAAGTAGAAAATAAATTCACAGTCCAACCAGCTTTCAATTCTTCTTTAAAATCCTATCAAAATAGACAAGATCGGTGCCCCTGCTGCTCAGATTTTTCTTTTTTTCTTGTGTGGTCAAAGAAAGAGTCATAGATTCAGCTTGTCACCAACTGATAAAAAATCAATCAACTATCTTGATCAGTGTTAAATAGCTAATTGCAATGCTTGCTTTTACTCTTCCAGAGAAGGAAGGAAAACTTCCATGGCAATGTAAAAAAAGTAACAAAGACTAGACGTAAAGAACCTGCTTTACCTTGCTAAAACCTCAGCATCCAAAAGTTACGAACAGAGCAAATCTGCTTTTGTACACAATGAAAGAGGGGTTACACATGCATTTAATGAAGCTAATTGCTCTCGCTTACCATGAGACTTATCTGAAACAAATAATTTATGGTTTTCTGAACTAGAGCATTATGATAAAAACTATTTCATTGCGAATGCTACTGTGGGAACTGATAACCAGTTGTTACAAAGAGCTGTATACAGTGGTGACTGGCATTGTTTTGTTTCACCACACAACAAAAGTTGTGCATGATTGCTTTATTCAATTATTCATTAATAGCAAACCTGTCATACCTCTTGCAGGCCACTGGGATTCCTGCAGACATATTTATATATAAATACTTTCAGCCCCATAGAATAAATTTCTTTTGACTTCTTGTACTTCACTCTTCTGTACTTAAGTTATCATGTCTGAGGAATTAGACAACCTCCAAGCCAGGTTGTTGTCAGCTCTATGTAGTCAATTAAGGCCCTTTACGTTAATATTTTTGAAAAACGTTAAGCATACAACCCTTCCGCATAGTCATTACGTGGTTCACAATTTTAAGTGTATTTAAGTTTTATGAGCTATAAAAAAACATTTATAAAAAGTAGTTAAGACTTCGGCATTCCAATGTCCTTCCCATTTCTACAGAGTAAAACCTAGCCTCCAAGGCCTTGTTTAGTCCCTGTCAACACACTGTTCACTTCATTACAGACTTACAGCAGTTCTGCAAGTTTCCTTAATGCTCTGAATAATTTAAGAAGCATTCTTCCAAAAAAGCCACCTCCAGAGTACCACAGCATTAAACCACATCACATCCTTCTTTCTTCCTTGGCATAAACCTGAGGGCACTTTTCACACTGACAACACAATCTTGCTACGTCCCCTCACCTCAGTTTCTTCAGAGCCCTAACAAATTAACTTGTCTTTTCATCAAGGCAGAAGAAATTTGGTTGAGATAGTTCCTAACCAAAGCCCCAGATCTTAAATATGCACACTACCATCAAGACCAGCATTGCGAGTCCTCCACAACACCGGTGCTCAAGGGACACTCTGCAGATAATAGACCCCTCATCAAAAGATAAGGAAATCTCATTTAGATGCAGAAGTGAAATGGTAACATTTTAAACCCAGCCTGTAAAAGAAAACATCCCCCTCTAATATACTGCTGAAATTAGTTTCACGACACACTTCCCAAGAAAATAAAAACAATCTTCCCTTGAGTACAGAAACCACACTAACGCCAGCACCTGCACACAACTAAATCAGGTGGCTTCAACCACTAAATAAGCAGAGCCTAGCTTTTCAACCGTGCCTTAAAAACAGCGATATAAATCCTTTTCTCTGACCAATCATCAGACCTATCAACCTTCAGCAAAAGGAGCTCAGTTGAGGAGTCTTTCAGACTCAAGTTACAACTGTAAAAGAGGATTATTTTGGTGTGATTTCAGTGATCTGCCTGGCAGTATAGAATTACAGGAAACAATAATTTCTGAATAACTGCTAATAACTTACAGTTCTGAAAATATAAAATACGGACTGTAAGGTCTGCTAAAACTGCTACTTCCCCCATCAGCTTAGGCCCATTTTTTATTTTGGGATTACACAGAATGAAACACACGAACAATGACAGCACACACACACAAGACGAGCCTTGGAAACTTACCCCTCCTGACAACTTAATCACCCTGACTTTGCTGCCGACATGGGGCCCATCTGCACTAGCACTGTTTGTCCGCTGCATGACAGTCCTTTTCACGCCAGGTTTCAGTTCCTGGGGCCTTGCTTGTACTGAAGCCACTCGAGCAGTCTGTGTCGTGGGCGGCGACGCTGCAGTCGGTTTTGTCTGTAAAACTTTCTGCGGTGCCTGAGGCTGGCTGGGAGGTACTGTTCTCGTCTGCCGCAGGTGCTTCACTGGCTTCATCTGCTGTCCTTGATACTGCATATTTGACCCCGCCTGGGGGAAATCTGTGGGCTTGGGCTGGATATTTGGAATTACTGTATCTTGCTTTTTCACAAGGAGTCTGTTTTTCACATTTTGCCTGGTCTGTAAGCCAGAGTGGGGGATGTAAGGGCTGCCATTGGTGGGGTACTCAGAGGAGTCATCCTCCTGCTGCATGTAGGACGGCTGCGTAGAAGGTTGCTGCTGCTGTTGCTGCTGCGCAATTCTTTCGAGCAGTTCTCTCTTTCTAGCACCAGCCTGCTGCTGCCGTCTCAGCTCCTTTTGTTTCAGAATTTCTTCTCTTAGACGCTTCTGCTCTTCTATCTTCAAACGATACAATCTAGTTTCTTCATCTTCATCGGGATACTATAAAGGAAAATACAAATGAATTTATAAAATTCTCAACAAATGCCCAGCTCTGTCAAAACAATATTAAATTGTTGTTTCAGATGTTGTCAAGCTGTAACATTGAAGAGCTTTTTATGTTATCCCTGATACCAAACTAGGGCTATTAGTGAAGTGTATCTGCTGGTAAGGTTTATTTGCTATTCATTACAAACAGCTCAAATCTGGTTTAGGACTTAGATACACTACTTCCTAGAGAGAAAGGAGAAAAAAATAAAAAGCTTTAATACTAGCCAAGAAATCTTATCAGAATACTAAAAAAAAAAAAAANAAATTGGAACTCATTTAGAAGTTTCTAAAACCAATTAAACTATTAATATAATTCAAGATATCAAAATATGTTTCAAATAGAAAGTAACAATACTGAGGCAACCCACTGACACATAGGTTTTATCTTGCTCTTTTCTGACAAAGTAACAAAAGGTAGGGTGGTAAATGACCTGAAAGGCCCTGATTAGAACTATTGATTTTTCTCACAGAATTTTCAGCCTGATCTCAAACTCATTTGTCACACAATAATTGGTTATAATGAACAGCACAAGTCAATCTCTCTGACCTTGAACTCGTGCACTCTCTTCAGAATCAAAATGTTGCCAAATGCAGCGTTAGAATATTAATGGTATATAGGGAATGCCTTTAATATTCCAGCCCTGGGCCCTTCTGAAAGTATTACACGCCATCAAATAACCTTTCTAAAGATTCTTCAACTTTGGCAGAATGGGTTCTTATGAAAAGCTGTATAAAAATGGACAAGTCAAGGAAATGCAGATTCTCATCATCCTGGAAAAGAAATCAAATTGCTCTTGTGATACAATCACATATCTTTTTCAAAATTAGAAAGCATACTTTTTCATTTTTTGTTCTTTTCATCCATTTGAAATATGAAGTTAGAGACTCAGAGACTGCTTACAAATGGTCATGAGCACAACATTCTACTCAAGATATATTATTAATAGCCCCTAAAAAACCAGGCTCTCAGAGTAACAACACTTTGCATGTTGGTAAATTACAGCATAAAGAATGCTAAAATGTTTATCAAAAATTGGGAATCCATGAGGAACAGTTATTTACCTTGCAGCAACTGGGTGCAAACTCTTGTCAACACAAATGCCATTTTTTGCACATATATGATCCAAATGTGAAACTTTTTTTTTTTAAATTCAAGGGCTTTTATTGGTATGCCCCACAATCCTCCTCAACCAAGAGAAAAAAAAAAACAAAAAACCAAAAAAAAACAGAACAGATTCAACCATAAGGTTGGTTCACAGATATAAAAATCCAGTAGAGTCATATTTGTACTCAAAATCCAGATGCACAAATCCTGAACACTTGTTTCCTCCAGTCATAACTGCTGCTTCCCAGAGTGTCTATTGACAGTGATTATTCCAACAGTTACTAAAAAACAGCTGCATCCTAGAAGTCCAGCCTGAACAATGGCTAAAATAAGACCTCAACAAAACTGGATTTTTATTTATTTTTTAAATATGGGCTACAGTTCAGGGATGAGGTCTAACACTGGTCCTTTTTATGAGAATGCTTCATATACCAAAAGGTTCTGATCTTCCCCCACACTTTTCAGTCTACGATGGTGGTGATTAATGACTGACCACTGTAACAACTAGATTACAGGTCTTTGTTGACAGATAATAGCAGGAATGTACTTCTACAGGAAGAAACTCAAATATTTAATTTTGTACTGAAAACTGGAGATGCTGGATTGTAGTAAAAAAAAAAAGCATACAACCCTTATGAAATACAGTGAAAGGATAAGACCCGTAGATACAGTTTGCACAGGATGAGAAAATCCAGATAAGCTCCAGATTGGAGGAGGATGTGCTGTTCTGCAGATCCTGATGCAAAGAATAAAATTTTCAGTCATTTTCAGAGACAGTAAGCATCTCACAGTTATTGAAATTATCCAAACAGAAAACTTGTTTAATTTAACTTAATGAAACAGTTTATTCATTTGCTTTCTTTACATCAGAATATTCTAAATTTTATCTAAACAAGTTAGATGGGTGCGAGTGAGCCGGTACCAAATTTACCATTGTAGGTAACAGATTCACAATGGCAGCAAAACTCCTTACTAAGATGAAAACAGGGGCAGTCAAATCCTCTGCTGCTCAGCGTTGAGGGCACCTCATATATCCTATAGAGTGTGGGTGTATATAAATATATATGTACGACCTGTAGTATATATAAATGACCTATAGTACGCAATAACAAGCTTCATCTTACAGAACAGGCAAGACAGTATATTGGGTCAAGATGAAAACAGTACACAATGCTTATTGCTAATTATTTTCATCATCATCACTGAAGAACCGCCCCCCCCAAAAAAACCCCACAAGCATATTGCCTGAAAAAGCAACAACATCCCGACATCCTTCATAAAGTTGTCATAAAGTTCACAGCTTGTGTTTAGAAGTTTGCTGCCAAAAGCAACATTATCTGTAGGCGAAGCAGCAGAAAACCTTAGAGGAGTCTTTTTTCTTCAATAAACTATTGATGTTTCGCACTTTTTCTGCAGAGAGCCCCAACACATGAAGAAATGGTACACGGTATGCAGCTCCTCCTTTTACAGGAGCTTACAGAGCACAAAAGGCCAGAGATGCAAATCAGTTCCCTTGGTTTTGTGAGGTGGGTTTTTTCCTGTTGGGAGCTTTGTTTTGATTTTTAAGTGGAGATTCTCATTCATTTTTGAACAGTTCTTGAACACAATTTATTTCACTGTACTTTGAAGGGAAGACCAAGCCTTAGGTATAGGTTTTAATTCTGCCTCAAGGTCCAAAGCAGCTTTGATGGAAAGTGCCAGAAGAAAACATTACAGGCTGCTTTTCTATGTCTAGCTGAAGAGCAGCAGTAAAAGAAGCAGCAGTCCTACATTATTCTCCAGGAGAACTCAGAATAGCACTGTTGACCAAGGAAAAGATAGCACAGACACGCTCTAAAACAAGGGATTAAACTTTTTACCGTAATTTAAGTCCTAGTGTCAGTAGCTTGCTTTTCATACAGTGAAATAAAAAAAAAACAAACCCACAAACACAACCTCACCTTTTCAGAGGTCTGCAGGCTTTATGACTAGTTAGAACTAAATGCAGAGTCATAAGAACCAGATACTCTAAGTGTTTTGGTTTGCTATCAAGGAACAAAAAACTAATCATGCCAACAGGCTCACTTGTGTCCCTCAGTAAAATGAGCCAAGGACAGATCAAGCAAAATGGTTTGATCTGTGGCACAAACACTAATCTACTTAGAAGGTTTATCTTCATTGTTTCAGTTGTAACATTACAGACAACAGGGGCTAGAATAATTTCTCCAAAAACTCATGACAAGTCTTTATAAAAGGCAAGGCCAGATCTAAACCACATCATTTGGCTGCTTATGTTCAAAAGCACAAAATATCTTAAATTAAGCACCTACATACTCATCACACATCACATTGCTGACAACATCAGCTCCTAAGCCCTACAAAGGTATGAGGCAACCCACAAAACAGGTGCTGTACATCTTGGACAAACAGGAGATAATCAAGAACAAAGTTACAAGGAACTCTGAGAAGCACACTGCCCTCTTGTGATCTTCCACATGGAAAAGTCTGTGATAAGAAGCAAGTTCTAAACACAAGACAGGAGGCACCACTATCAAAATTTGGAAATCAAGCCTACCTTAAACTGGAGAAAACACAAATTTAGACATCTACAACTTTTTGGCAGGTAATTCCAAAAAGATAAAAGATTTTGATACATTTGGTCTAACAACTTAATGCAGCAACTATTTTCCATATTGCAAGCAACATAAAATCCAGCAACCCAACTTCAAAATTTACTGGATTTGGGAGAACGGAATGTGAAGGTTTTCTTTCAGTATATCAGAGACATTAATTGCAATACAAGTAGTAATATCAGTACACCTGTGATTACGCAACGCTCTGCTAATTTCTTTCCAGTTCTGAGCTCCAATATCCATCTCTTCTAAAGAGACCGACAGCACCTTTCTACATTCTCCCCCTTCTTTGAACTCAAAAATGATTCATATTGCCCTAACTCCTCTTATTCTAAACTGACCTCAACATGAGCAGAATTAGGCCCACAGTCATCATCCATACTTTCCAACTTCATTGACAAAATGATTTTTCAGAATGAGGATACACAAATTTAGATCTTGGAGAATAACAGCTATTCTAAACAGACAAAGGCGTTTAAAGTAAATATTCTGCACGCTCACAGGAACGGGAACACAAGCATAGCATCAGTAAAGCAGAAATATAGTTTTTAATCTTCTAGTCACTCAGGTTGCAAACCTTTCAAATATCTATTTTGAAGGTCAGCAAAACCTTTAATAGCCAATATTGCCATTTTTTGGGTACTTCCTGAGTGATAGGGCATTCATAAATATGGCCACTGATTCTTCAGGAAGAAGGATGCAAAGAAAAGTCTTCATAATTTTCCAGTTGAAGACACTTGCAAAATAACCTGCCCAACTCAGTTATGAGCAATACAGCTAGAAAAGATGACAGAACTTAACTCTTTCTCACCTCCACAGAAAGCGAAAGAACAGGATGAAGTTAGCTAATTACAAGAAAATCACAAAAAAGACTGGGAAACATAATCTGCGTAAGGAGAGGAATGTAATAACCTACGTTACAACAGCAGTGAGCAATATGATTAAATGCTTGGAAATGAACATTACTAGTGCAGCAAACATGTTTGTAGCTGTGACAATAAGCACCAGTGAACAAGGCTACTGCAGGGGGACAGCTGAAAAGGGACAACTGCTAGTACACTGCAGCACAAGACTCTATTTCAAGTCAGCTTTGAAAGGAGAAGGGTTCTGTGCACACACACATTCACACACTTTTGTATCTACAAAGGCTTTACTTTTATGATTAATAATAGGAAAAATTAGGAGACATGCTTTTTTTCCAAGGCTTTTTTTTCAATCCTGTTTTGCAAAAGCTTGCATAAAACAGGTATCAAACTGTTCTCAAAGATAGTTTTGATATAGAAATAAAAATAAGGCTTTATTTGTAAAACATCAAGAAGTCACACAAGTAAGATTAGCTAGTCTTATAACTATGTTTGTGAGGACATGTTTAAAACTTAAAATGAACTGAACAAGATGACTGCTTTGGGTTTTTTTTTGGTTGGCTGTTTTTTTGTTTTGTTTGCTTGCTTTTGTCAGTTTGTTTTTTTTTTTAGTTCATTTGATTAAGAGGAGTGAAAAAATATTAATTCATTTTTCTAAATACAAGAGACAAGATTCATGGTCAACTAAACCATAAAGACTTAGAATTCTGCTCAGAATAACCTGGCACTCAGAAATTATACAGCGTGCATTCAGCCATCATGTTCCTCCAGTACCTCTTGATGTTCAGGATTAACAGCAGCATCAGTGCAATCCTACCCACTCTCAGATTAACAGTGCTCATGGAGAGTCTCCTCTAGCTTCCAGCAGGATCTGTGTGGAGAAACAGTCATCTCTTCACACTGCATGATCCAGTGGAGCCCAAAACACTGGCATCTCATTTTTCGATTGTGCAAAGTACTAGCAGAGCAAACCACATAATTTTCTCCAAAATTGAAAACTTAAGAGTATATCCTATTTGCCCTCACACCAACAGGTTTCATAAAAGAGATTTTCTTGTTCAAGAGCAAGCAGCTCCATGGACAGCACAGCTGCAACTCCCTGTATGACTGCTCAAAAACCCTACAGGAGACCGAACAGCCTAAAGAAAAACAGCATGAGGAAGACAGCTCTCCAAATAGCCTTTTTTTAATTTTTTTTTTTTGAGCCATATAGCATCATAGTAAACGAAAGAGAAGAGTCTTTGACTTGGAAGAACCTGGAAAAAAAGGATCATAACCCTGGAAGATAAAAATGGGTACAATGGGTATTTCAGAAGCTCGTATCATACATGACCTTTACTGAACCTCCGCCTTTTCGTAGTAGAAATGATGACTCCTCCTGCAAACGAGATTCACCACAGCCTTGCCAACCTTCCAGACTTTTTTTTTTGCCATTGCAGGCTGGTTTTGCTATCACATTAAAGAGAAACATGCAACTCAGAAGGGAGGCCTCTAGTGGCACCAAAAAATATTGGGTGAATAATACATGAAGTGTGCTTGCAGTTCACAAGTCAGACTGGAAAAGTTTTTAAAAGGTGGGAGATTTTGTTTCTTGTTGTTGGCAGTTTTTTTCTGGTGGCGCTTTGGGGGAGTTTTTGTTGGTTTTCCTTGTTTGCTTTTTTAAAAAAAACTAAACAAACCCTTACCTCTGGTTCAGATTTTACTTCTGATTTTGCTTGGCCCACCGGTGTAACTGTTCTAGCTTTCATCTCCGGTCTTCCCTGTGAGTTTCCAACACCAGCTACAGACTTGGTGGCAGACATCGTGCTGGTAATGGGTTTGACCTGAGCAGCTGGGGTAGAGGTTCGCCTGTTGTTGCTCATTTCCATAGCATGTGATGGTGCTATCGGCAACTCACGCAAGTTACTATTTCTTGGAGCAGTTGACTGTAGCTGCTGATTTGTACGCTTGACAATATTTTGTGATGGTGTATTCTGAAAAGCAGAAAAGAAAAAAATGCAGACTTCCACTACAAACCAGACCAAAGTGTTTCCCGTTTCACATTTTCGGGCTTTAGTTGAGTTTGGGAAAAAAGGCTTTTCAAAGAGGCACAACATTTTCAATGTGAGAAGAAAAATAACAGAAATGAGAACATTTTAACATTTAATTAAAAACAAAACTGAATCTCACTTGTTTAACATCTCTCTCAGAAATCAGCTTCACTCTGTGATTTACTTTCCCAATCAAAGCAATTATTCTGAACTATAGCCATGCTGTCCTGAACACTGCTACAGACTGCTATGCTACCCCATCCTACCAAGCAACAGAATACACTGCACAGGAGCAAACTCGCAAGACATGAGTGGCACTATCTGTACCAAAAAGCTTACTAGCAGTGGTACAGAGAGGCCTTCAAATTGAAAGACAGTGTCAGAGAACTGGGTTCCCACACAATCACAGGCTATCAGCAGTTTTAAAATCTTACTAAGCAAACCTATCCTCCAAAAACCCTCTACCGCCTGTTCTTGGGCAACCACATTTCTTATTGGACCCAGATCAAGAAAAACACTGAAGACTGGAGGAGAAAAGAAAAAGGGAAAGATGCATGTGCTATTTTTGGATGCATGTATGATCAAGACAGAAAAGGAGCAAGAAATGGTGAAAGAAGGTAACAGAGGAGGAAGGGAATAAACGAGACTGAAAAACCATACCGGTTTTGAAACTTGTGCTTACATCCCTGCGACTCATGCATAACCACACAAAGCAACACTGACGTACGTGCTACTTACATGCCTCGGCTTCATCGGACCCTGTCGTGGCTGACACTGCATCCTGTTGTTATTTGGCTGCTGCTGCGTGGTCTGTATGTGAGGCCTGAACTGTGGCTGGTTCATGGGCATCAAGGGCTGCGGTGGCGCTTGGAGATGATGATGATGTTGCTGCTGCTGCTGCTGGTGATGATGTTGCTGCTGTTGCTGGTGATGGTGCTGCTGAGGCTGAGGTTGTGGCTGGGGCTGCAATGGAGGATGCAAGGGACCCTTCACATGAAGAAAAAGATTATTTGTTTTTAGTTTCAAGGTAATAACTTCCTGAAAAGTAGCTCCAGCCTCCCAAGTGCTCAAAACATCCGTAAGCAGCTTCAGATCAGGCTAAACCAAAAATATTCTAAGTAAAAACCAGACTAACAAAAGCTGTGAAGGTAGTTTTACACTTAAATCCATGTAAGTCAAGAGCTGAAGGGTAAAAAGATGAATGCAAGGGTTCCTGCCCTCTGCCCCCTTTTCTAATAACTTTTAAACTTTTTGTTTGTTTGTTCAGGCTCTATTATTTTTCCCCCAACATTACCAGACTTCAGCATTTCCCCACATTCCAAACACAGACGCACCATGAAATAATCCCCCACAAAGCCCACCGAACACGCAGGGCCCTCCACATCCTTCTAACATTTACCCACTCGAGCAGCAATCAGCCGCCTCCCGTTCCGCGGGAAGCCCCCAGCTCCCCGCCGGGCCCCGCAGCTGAGCGGCAGAGGGCGCTCCCGCCCCGCTGCTGACCCGCCGGGGCCGGGCTGCCCGCTCGCTGTCAAAAACCCACAGTGCTGGGGACTGGGGAGACAATGAATCACTTTTTCAGGAACAGCAATAAAAAGGCAGAGGTCCATCTGCCTCGCACCTGCATGGTGGGCGCGGCGAGGAAGGGCTGTCCTGGCGCCTGCAGGAACGGCTGCCTCGGAGGGATGAAGGGCCGGGGATTTGCCGAACCCGGCTGGTTGAAGTGGAGGATCCCCACGGGACCTTGAGGTTGCATGTTGGGCCGTACTGGCCGCTCTCTGGGAAACACGGGTTGTTGTCCCTGCTGATTAAATGCTGGCCCCGGCTGGGCGAACGGCATCGGGTTTTGGGTAGGGACGGGATGAGCGCTATTAAGAAGTGGGGGAGGTGGCGGTGGTGGGGGGCTCCGCTGCTCAAACAAGTGATGGCTTGGGAACCTCGGATCTGCGGGAATCAGGTAAGTAATTAAATGACAGACTTCTTGAGACACAAATACTTTAGAAACACAAAGGTCTACTTTGATTTAGAAAAGCCACCTGAAATTTGTAGAAAGCAAAATTGTATGAGATGTTTAATTTCAAGAGCTACCCTCAAAATTACATTTCTCTTGCTTCTGCCATCCTTGCATAAAAGGAATTGATGCACAACTGGTAACCTGCTGGAATTAGGAATACCTTTTAGAAATTCTGCTCTAATAAAATCAACAAAGGATTCCAGGGGTTAAGAGTTTAAACCACACAAGAACTCATAAAACATATTGTTTACTGACTAGATATTTATAAAATTTTACATATTTTGTGTTGTGTGTGTAAAATGTCTATAAAACATACATTGTATATATGCAATTACGTATATATGGTACACACACACACACTTACTACTTATCTTGTTTGCTATGCTGTGTCATTTCAGCTAACCTGAACAGATTTCTTAGAGTATACATGTAGTCCAGATGGTTTAAACAGTTACTGGTGGAAATCAAAGTGGATGGAGAGTATTAGTTATCCAAAACAGAACAAATTACAACAACTTTATTGCAATTATCACTTAGGTACTAGTTTTATTTTGTACGTGTATAAATACACATGTTGATGGTAGTTACAGACAGAGATACAAGATTACATCAGGGAAGGAGAAAGATGCCAGACCATCGGAATTTTGGTGATGTACTAGTCTGGCTACATCAACCAGGATCTCCAGGTCTTCTGGCTCTTCCAAGCACTCCATGTTATTTTATGATACATACATACACTGCACAGCCACTTCACAAAAAGTGGATTTTGTACATTGAAGGAAAAGAAAATGCTTACCTGCTATGAAGAAAGGATCTCTTTCCTGAGGAGGAGGAGGAGGGAGTGGTGGTGGCGGTGGTGGTGGCCCTCTCCACTGGTCCTGGATTGGCAGCCTTGGGGCTTGGGAGAAGTTGGTAGGAACTGGGCCAGGCGTATGCTGCTGAAAGTCTGGAGGGCCCTATTTAGTAAGGCAGAAGTAAGATTAAGACTACCATCCAGGAATTTATCTATTGGCTGCTATAACTTTTTTCCCCTCTTAAAAATACAATTGCTTTATTAATTGTTTCCTATAATCTGTACAAATGGGCAGCCCTTACCGAGTCATTCTTTCACAACATAATATATATTAAAACCACAAACAGTATCTTGAAATGAATTCACAGTGCTTTAAAAATCACTAGCACCACAGGAATGCCATTTCTTCTCCAGCTTATTGAAATCCATGCAATCATTGACCTTCTTTCCCATTAATCCAAAAAAATCTGCATGTCTACTTTAGAAGACATTCCTGACATTTATCTTCTTAAACCACATTATTCTTCACCATCAATTTAATACAATGCAAGCTACAGAAGTGAAGCAGCCCCACTTAAATTGGGGGGAGGGAGGTCCAGAGTAGGGGAACAAGGTACAATTTATGGCAGCCAGAAAATTAAAGAAACCATCTTTCAAAAGTAGTAACAGGACAGTAACACTTCCGCCTACTCAAAACTTTGCATTTGAAGCATTATAAGAAAGAGCGCAAAATTATCTTTCCTCCACTAAGTTTTTTTAAATGTAAAGTGAGCCTTTACACATTGCAGAAAGCAGGATGTTAATCCAAAAGCAGAACTTTGCAGAAGCCACATTTAATAGAGTAATTTTCACACTATTCTCATTTTTAGTTTTACATCAAAAGTTGACAAAATACGTTGGCAACCTCTGATAACTGGAAAAAGCTATACCTCACAAATCGTTCTATTCACACACTTTCTTTATTATGAGCAAATTAAATAAGCAATAATTTAGCAACATGCTTCTTTTCCTCTCCATACAGATTCTGAAATCAGCAGTGGCATCTGTTCTGTATACACCCTGGTACTCACTTTAAAGCTTAAAAGCCACTGCTGAAGACAAGTTTTTCAAAACACATTTCAGACCAAGCATTCCCTGCTAGACTGAAATAGAGTCACCAGCAAAGGCCCAAACCACTAAGTTGCAGTGGCATTTTCATTTCTCTATTGAGCTACCCTCACCAAAGAGCATGCACAGTCTCACCCCATCCTATTTGTATTGCAAAGATCTTAGCATTTTAGCAAAAGAACATCTCACACACACACACAAAAAAAACTAACACACCAGCTATTTGCCCTGGAAACTGAAGTCTACTTGTTATTGAAGTAGCATGAGACAAAGCTGCTTAACATCCTCCCACCAACAGGCTACAACTGGGACTGGCAAGGCCCAAACAAGCAGGTGAGAGGCACTAAGGATCACATCCATTATTAAATCTGTGGCCTTCTTGAAACACCTGAACGGGAACATGTGAGATACTAAGACCTCTTATTCAGAAGCGAGACTGTGACTACTTATGTCATTATACAGATATCAACTGCAAATACTTCATCATTCCTAGAGATTAAAGGGTCTATATCCCATTGTCAGTGCTCCCCGTCAGCCAGTCTCCTGTGGGTATTTCATTTAGTGGTAAGACATTCACTCTATTACACTCAAGCATGACAGTTCTCATAACATCCATACTGTGTGTAGGAGGAGCTGCTACACTTCTGCAAGTGAGCAGTTACTAGTGCAAAATATTCTTGCCACCTCAAAAGAGACAAACGCCTTTGAATTTCACAGGCTGTCTGCAAACAACAGCAGATGGAGGAAGAGTGAGCTATTTGGGATAGAGAAAGTGACATTTATTTGTCCCATCAAAATCAAGGCTGTTCAACTGCATTGCCCTTCCTCCCTCAGGCTGAGCAGGACAGCGTTGGCTGCCTGCCAAAGGAACAACTGAACACAAACCTTGAGGATCTTGACCCTTTGCTCCCAAAACACACCTCTACCATCTCTGCACGTAGGAGCTGCCAGACGTACGTTCAAACTAAGGTTAAATGCATTCCCTCATGTTGGAAGCCTTACTGATAAAAGCCTATTTCTCAAAGCATTGCTCTTACAGCCATCCTAGGGAACACGCAGCATTTCTGCAAGCTGCACAGCCTCGAGGGAGGCACCCAGCAGGCCAACTGATATTTAGCTATTTAGTTATTAGTTTATCACTAGATGATAAATAAGGTCATCTTGCATCTCATTTACAGCCTGTAGTCATGTGAGCAAATCACACCTGGGGAGAGAAAGCAGGACAACATGTTTTTTCCTATTTTTGGAGAGCTTGACTTGGAAGCTCTGAAATTCTCCCAGAATATTTATCCAGACACAATATATGCCTACATATATCTTAGTTATTTCTAAAAAAGCTAGTGAAAAACACATCAAGTGGAAACTCACTGAAACCTGGGCTAATAAAGCATAAGTATCACATATTTGTCACTTGAGCTGAAGACCTGGCAGCAGTAATTGTCTGGCTTGGCTTGTTTCCAAGCACCAAATGGCATTGCAGTGACCATCATCTCCTCTACCTGCTTCTTTTAAACTCAATGTACACCACTATGGTTGAGCTAGTAGATCCTTATCAGTCTCTTTCACTCACTCCCAAGCTTCAGGTTTAGCACTAGGTTACAGAATACAGACTTAGGCTACAAAATAAGCAGGTTTCTCTGCTCTTGTTCCCCAAATTTGTAACCCAGTCTCAAAAATCTTCCCCAACATTAATTCTCTGTCCAATCAGTCTTACTGTTCTCCTAGCCCTGTGTGCTCTTCAGATCCATTCTCCCATCCCCATCACGTTTTTCGCTCTGCCTGCTGTCCCAGCTTCCCAGCTCCCTGACCCCAAGCTGGTGGTCTTGTCTCATAGGACCCGGTCAGGAGTTCCCATTTACCCCACCCAGACCCTGCCTTTCTCGCCTGTACACTTGGTCCAGGCAATTTCTTCTCTTTTTCCTCCCAGGGAAGGAGAAATAGATGAAAGTGCAGGTTGAAAAAAAATCCTCTACCAGTATTTTGAATAAGTACTTATTCGTACCAGCTTGCTTTCTCCTGCCAACCCATACCCTTGCTGTTATGCCTCATCCCAAAGCAGCCCTGAACTGCAGCTGCATGCACAGTCCTGTTGAATTTCACACAGCTCTTGCATACTGAAACACCCCCAATGCAGCCAAGCTCCATTTTCTTCCTTGAAAAATCGAGCAATAATAAACCAGGTCTTAATAGCTCACTTGGGCATAACACTATTTTTCCACCATTTCAAATGTGGAAGGAAAATATTTGTAAAATTTCAACCAACGCAATTCAAGCTGAGGCAGGCAACCAGCACAACATCTTGGTTCAAACCATGGAAGTCTGGTAGTACTACACACACTGAGAGCCACTTTTTATTTCCCATCATAAATTTAAATCCTTATTTCATAAGTTTTAGTTAAGTTTTAAAAGTAATACAAAGTAATTTTAGATATAAGAAAGGTCACACTTAAAAACAAAGATTATAGTTTATGTATAAAAAAATTACAGAAACCAACCACCAGTATTTTACTGTTAAAAATATAAACACTGATTTCAAGCTCCCTTCAGTACCAAAGGTGTCCATATGGCTTAATTTAAGAAGAAAATATTTAAAGTACTCTAAATATTTTCACCGATTTTAAGATAAACTAACAGCTATCAAACTGGTATCCAAAAATCCCAACAAATGCCCACCAAGATACACCAAGAAAATAGACTTTTTTCTCTAGTTTTATTAGTGGTATATTTCATACAATTACTCCACAGCACAAGTTTGGGTCAAAGTAACTCCAAAACAGTCCAACAAAATCAGAGTGGGAAGGAAATAGCTCAGAACTCTTCCCATTCATCTCTTTTTTCCATCCCTCACAGTTCAGAATCCTGTTTTTTTTTTTTCCTTACTTTTAAAGTAAGATCTCACTTCACTTTGAGGCTATAAAGGCTGTAAAGATAACAAATATTTTCCAGTCCTAATGCCAAACCTCCTCTTCCATTTTGTGATTAAAGTAACATGAAGATCCTTATATCCTGCAATGAACATGAGTTGTCCCTCACTGTCAGGATTCATCAGCGCTGAGACCATAACCCTTCCCTGCCACAGCACTTACTCCATGCACAATGGAACAGAGGGTTGGGTTTTTTGAAACCTAAAAAGTTTCAAAAATGGCAAAGCTACAGAAGTTTGGCTGATAAAAATCACACCCCAGTAAAGATGCACACTATACAGCCAACTGAGTACTGCTAAGAAATACCGACTTACTTGATCACTGAAGAGATTTCAACCATGTATATGACATTTCGAAGAACTACTAAAATATGACTGATCACATTTCTTGGCTGATAACCAAAGGCGAATATGCAAAATTAATTGCAAAGACATTTGTTATTTGCCCAAAAAAAACGAATTACCAATATTTGCTCTAAAAAATGAAATTAATTTGATTCTTTTCCTTCTAACATCCATAAAAAAAGACTGCCCTCTATTTTTTTCCTAAACCAGCTTTGCTTCTACTACATCTAAAGAGCAAGAGAAAATTCTGCCCTAAATTACAGGAACACGGGTACAAGGAAGCTTGTATTTTCAGATTTTACATTGCTGAGGTATTTCTTCTGAAAAACCTTTCGGGACAATTCCACCAGGAATTTGACTGTGTGATGGATTAATTTCCCACACTATATGTGAAACTAAAACTCTCAGGTTCAACTAGGGCTATTACTTACAGACACAATTTTTTTTTTTTTTCCCCCAAGAAAATATATAAACTATTGTCGCTATTTTTCTGAGTTACGAGGCGCTTGTCTATTATTCTGAAATACCATTATGGTTTTATTATTTTTTCCCAATTTAGTGGAAACACACTAATACTACAACTTCAACTTTTACTTATGCCAAATTCTAAATGTCTAAATAGTACAAAGTAATGTAACAATTCTCCATTACTTATAAGTTCTTGAGGGTTTGTTGTTTGTGGTGGGTTTTTTTATTGTTTTTGGTTTGGGTTGGTTTTTTTATTGTTTTTGGTTTTTTTTGTTTTTTTTTTTTTTTTGCTCAACAGTAGTTAAACTATAATTCTAGGAGTGGATTATTTTACTATTAAACACCACATTCAGCAAGATATTTGCTGCTAAGCACCCCCGAGTGCCCTCTGGTATTTTGTAGAAAAGACCACGCAGAGCTGTTTAACTTCAAAAATTAATGAAGAGCAGGTGCAAAAGCCAGTTTTCATAATGGTCTATTTTTGATAAAATAAGCATACTGTAACATAGATGCATAATAAATCTTTATATGCATAGTAGTTACTCCCATTTTTCATGGTTTTGCTATCCGGACAGTTTCAAATTACAACCAACTAGTATTCAGTACACACATTAACTAAGACTCCCTACAAAAAATAATTTTAACTGTTACTTCACCATTATTATACCTTTTAAGAAATTTCCCTACTTCATAAAACTCAGTCTTCAAAATACCTATTTTCAAGTTAACAGGTTTCAACCTAACAAAGGAGAGAATTCATATCATCAGCCAAGTCTGCGAGGTTGTACCTTTCAGTCTGACATTGGGGCCAACTCTGACAATGGGGGAAAGGAGAAAATATTTACATGCTTTTCCAGCTCAACGCCACAAGGCTAGATCACATTTCATACAGACATTGGTTCCAAAGATTGAGTTACCAAACATTTGTACAAGAAAGATCCAGCAGAGCGCATACAGTAAGTGTTTGGAGGAGTTTTCTCCCCTTCTCTAATGTTACTGGATTATATAGCATCATTCTTATGATTCAGTATCATTAATATTGATTTAGTAACAGTATCAGATTACTTAGTAGAAGTGTACCAAATTGCAAGGAAAGACTCCTAAAAATGGAGTTTTTGTCTAGATTTAGAGCTAGTTGCACAAAGAGCACAGAACCAGTAAACAGCACAAGACCTGACACCGACACAACCCATCACACCACAGTCTGACCTTCAAGTCCTTAACCAACGGAGGTGTATTTCTTCGCAAAACCACAACCTCTTCAGCACTGTATCCTTCCAAACCACTACCTCCAGCCCTGGCTTTAACAAGTGTTTTGAAGACCTGAGACAGAAATTGTCACTTTGGAAAGCTGGAGAGCTCTTGAACAGTCTCTCAGCAAGCCTTTGGGAGCTGGAAGGGGACATAGCTCTGGCCATTCTTTCTTTTCTTCTCTGCACACCAAAACACGGCAATGCCTAAACACTGAAAGCAAGGTACCAATGATCCACATTTTTCTTAAACTAACAAAGAAAGTAATTTTTGGCCTGTACCTTTTCCTGTTTTTAAGGAGTGTGCTTAACTCCATCATTTAATTTATCCTTGTGCAATTTTACTTTGAAAACTCTTATGTATCATTTTTTTAATATGAGAACTGAGGTCTAGAAGGAAATTACATGGGAAATGGGCTTCTGTGTGGATTTATAAAGAGACCGTAATCACAGACATTTTAGAAATACTCCAAAGGAGAAGACAACGACACACTCAAGTGCTACTGACAGGTATTTTATTGTCTTAAATCTTTAATTTTGTGAAGTTTACTCTGACAAAAAAAAAAAAATCTACCCCTATGAGCTATAATGTACAGCACCTCAGATTGACATTTTTATACAATTCCACATGCCTGCAGGTTGCACAATTTCCCCTTCTACTAATTTCCATTATTCAATATAGCTAAGGCATAACTTACACCTTATCAATCACTTTGGAAAAAAAAAGACGGAATGCAAACTTGTCTCTACAATTCATTAGAATTGTGAATAGCTCATTGAACATGACTTTCACACACTCAGGCAATCCCACCTTCTGAAAGAACACGAGATAAGGTTACTTTAATCCTTTCAAAGAACTGCACTATTTTGCCTTCCTTTTATCCCTTTAAATATCCTTCCTAGTTAAGAAATTAACATTCTCTCTCATACAATTCTTACACAAATTGTACTTTTACTTTTCTGCATCTCTTGTTAATTACATGATGTTATCTCCAATAATCTATTCATGAAGCACAGATAACTTTGGTTACCAATAAAAGGGAAAACTTAGCATAAATTGCTTAGCACAAAGTTAATCTTATAAAGCAAGGAATAAAGAGGATCTAACAGCTATTATATGACTTATCAGCTTCTCTAAAAGGGTCACTCTACTTTTTTTTCATGAGACTAATTAAATACCTTAACAATGTCATTGAAACTTCATGAATCTTTCAATAAAATACACCCTGCCTCTACAACATGTTTTCATTTATTAATCTCACTTAAAATGCAAAGAGCTAGGAGAACCCCATTGACAGTTAAGCAGGGCCACTCAGTTAATTCTTCTTATATGGTTTAAATGCAAAGAATAATGACCACTATAACCTATGACAATTAAAACTATAGCCATCTGTCACAAGATGTTAATCCTCTTATTTCAGCAGCTACTAGACTTTTGAAAAGCTTTCCTGAAATGCTTGCCTTCCAGTGCAGGGAACGGACTTTTCATCCCCTTGTGTAGGAAGCTCTGCTTCATGTATCTTGCATATGGTTGAAAAACTTTCAAATAGCAATGTATATATCCCACAAACCATGGCTCTGCACATTCAAATTTCATAGTATTCTCATGTAGTACGCACAGCGTAGAGACGAAATGACTCAATGAAATTTTATTATAAAACTTATTTTGGTATTTCCTTAAATACAGTCTAAATGACTCAATAGTGTCTCTGTCAGGTGTACAACATCATACAGTTCCACCAAAGTGAACAAAAATCTAGCAGGCACCACGATTTTCCCAATGGATTTAGTATTATAAGACAACCTTATAAAAATTCATGCCTTAAATACATTTGAGTTAAGGACAAAAATTAAAGTTCAGAGTGATCATAAAACTCAAGACAACAATTGTGTGCTACCCATACATGAGGTTTCTTTTCAAAGTTTCTGGAATATACTTTCTGAGGGGAAAATGCAAGGAGACAGCGAGTGCTGGTTCAAATACATGGAATGCACAGATCCTAGTACTGCAGGCAGACTGACTCAGAGAGAGAGAGAATGGGTTGGTATTTTCCTCAATTGAGATAAAAGTATTTTTTAATATTAAAATGCACCACACAACTTGGACAAGCTTTTCCTTGATACTACACAACCCCAAGTGATAAGAAAACATCTTTGGAGGTTTAGGAACAAGTCCAGGTCATCTGTAAGAGAAATCACCAATACCTGATTT
>VZTO01015620.1:0-24748 GCA_013400615.1 Syrrhaptes paradoxus
TTTTTTTAACGGAGACCTCCTCATCCCCAAGGGGAAGGCTGTTTGTAGCAGCTAGGTGTAGGGGTGTGCACTTCTCAAAGCTCTTTTTGGAAGGTTTTGTTTGTGAAAGCTTTTGTTTCCCGGGGGATGCGCGGGTGCTCGGTCCCTGGCACATCACGCAGGGCTCCGAGGAACAGGGGCTGGCCAGGGACGGCACTTGGTCTCTAGAGAGACAGTGGCTCTGAGCAGGAGAATCCAGAGGGGTTCAGCCCCTCAGCAGGACAGTCCTGGGTAACGTAAGGCCAAAAGGGAGGAGAGCGGCTGCGGGGGGCAGGAGGGGGGAGTTAAGGCTTTCGTGGAGAGAGAGGTTTGACCTGCAGCTCTCGTGACCTGAACACATCGTCCCTGCTTCAACTGGGGCCCTCGGCAGGTGACTGGCAGCTGTGGGGACACTGGGCTGCAGTTATTTTCCTTTAAAGAAAACATTACAAAAAGCATTCCTTCACAAAAAACCCAACCCCTCTACCTGGTAATTACTCACAAGGAGATTGTGGTAACCTGCATCACAGTGCTGCTTTTTTTTGTTTTTGTTTTTCTCTTTTTTTCCTGCCAGATTTATTTTCCTAACATGTTAAGAACAATTCTTCTGAACAAATGCCAAGAACAAGAGCATTGCACAATAAAATAGGACCATAAGGTAGTGTTACCAAAACAGCCCCAGACAAGGCTACAAGATTAAAAGAAGCAAACAGCTAAAGACTAGCTAGCTACTTAGAAGCAGGCTTTTAGGATTTAAAAGCCCCAAAATAGCCATGAAACTTCTGTTCAAAAACCCATCTACGTTCCCTTTAAATTTCACAGCTGTGTGCTAACCGCGGGACCTCCAGGTTTTGAGTAAAACATTAGAGAAGTTCATCCACAACACGGAACAGGAATGGCCTCGGAATTTACCAGTGAACACGTACAAACTCCTACATCTCAAGTATTGCTTGCAAGCCCTGTCGGATGAAAGGGATGTGCTGCATTTATAGGGTGGGGTTGCAGTGAGTCCTGGGAAGTCTGAGGGGCTGCCTGGCTGCTTTCACAACATGAAAAGCTTTTAAATAGCTCGGACAATGGGGTGTTAGAGGGTGCGCTGGCGTTCTGTCCCTGCTGCTGACTGGGTACCGGTATGAGCCGCACCGGCGAAGCGGGAGGCAATGCTGTTACACAGCACACAGCACATCACTGCTCTGCGTGTGCCACAGCCTCACAGGGGTCCCCTTGCCACCGCGGACGGAAAGGTCACACAGAGCCCTGTCTGCAGACCCTCAGGTTAAGGTCAGGAGGAGCATCCCCTGACCGAAGAGCTGCAGGATCTGCCCAGGGCAGTAGCTGGTCATGCAGGCAGCTCAGCGCTTACACAGCTGGTAACTCGGGCTCCAATTTACAAGCTGGACATAATGCTATAGAGATTTTTTTGTATTTTTTACAATTTTTTTTTTAAGAGAGATGATACTGTCTGGCCAGCCGCAGTATGGTATTGAATCACCTGGACCACAGATAGCCCGGCAGTGAGAGGGACTGGCAGGAAAAGGGAGCGCGGTTCCCAGCTGCTCTGCACGGTTTGGGGTGTTTGTGTTTTATTTCTTTTGGCATGAGAAATGCGGACCTGCCCTACTTGGCTGCCACAGCTGGCCTCTGCTTGCGACAGAGAAACTTAAAAGTAATTTGCTTTTTTGTAGTCAGAAGCAGCTTGTTAAGCAAGCGATTTAAAAAGTGCGTGGTGTTTTGAACTTGCTTCAGAGCCTATTCCAGGCTCCCACCCGCTTCAGAGCAATGGAAGTGGATCCACCAAACCTAAGGAATAATTTTCAAGGGAGAGGCAGGACCTCAGCATTTATCAAGGAAAAAAATACTTGGGAAGTCTTTCCCCTCTGCCCAGCTTTTACCCCGCTCTTGTGTAACCTCAAAGGGGGCAGAACAGTGGTTTTTCCAAGGGATGTCATGGGAACCTGTCCTGGAAGCAGGGGGACGGGAACGTACTACACGTGGGCACACAACAGCGGCATGCACGGTCCGTCATGCACAGGAGCGTGGAGGTGAGGAAGCGGTGATCGCTGCCAGAGGCAAATCCAGGGAAGGAAAAACCTCTTTTCCTTCCCTTCCTGCCCCAACAGCAGCTCTGTCAGCTCTGCCCGGCCTCTCTGGCAACATCTGTGTGCCAACAGCCTGCCCGATCGTTCCAGTTGTCTCAAAACTACATGAAAAAGCTTTTTCTCTCCTACGTAAAAACAGTGAGTGCTGGCTGGGAGGGGTGGGGCTGAAGGTGGGTTTGCTTTGCTCTATCGGGGCAGGGTTAGGGATTGTGGTTGTTTGTTTTTTTTTTTTTTCCATCACTGAAAAAATAAAACAGTCCGCTGTCCAGCAGAGGCTGCTTAGACTCTATCCCTCCTTCCCCCCCACCGGCTCACTCCACGTGGACCTCTGTCTCGGGCCGCTGCAAGCACAGCTCCGTCGGGAGGAAGGCTCCCTGCCCCAGCGCCGTGGCGTAAGTTCTGCTGTGCACGTGGGCGAACCCGGGGGGCACAAACCCTCCGCCTCCAGCATAGCCCCCTCTTTGGTGCTGAGGCATGCTATGGTAATCCTCCAGGTTATCGTACTGGGACACCACAGTCATGGTGCTTTGGCGCTTCCCCAGGGTTTGGTAGGGGTAGAGCAGGGCAGAGTCCCTCTCCATGCTCTCGGGGTGCTGCATCCGGAGGCTGTGGCTCCGTTCGGGTTTGGGCGGCGGTGCCATGGGCGCGGCGGCGTGTTCCTCTTCTTTGTAGCAGTCTCTGGAGAGTTTCTCCATGGATGCGGGGGGTCTGGCTCGAGACCTCTCCAAATCCAGCCTGTCCTCCGCCAACCTCACCTCCTTGTGGTTCAGTCTCAGGGTCTCCTGGGTCGCCGGGATGTATTTCCCGCCCGCGTGCTGGTAGCCGAGGGGCTCGGAGGGCTCTGGGCCACCTTTGGGCCGGTAGTCAGGGTAAGGGGGCCCGTTTTTGGATTCGGAAGGCTGCCTATGGCTCGCGTCCTGCTGTAAGTGCGTCCTGTGTTCGTTCGCAGTGCAGCCCGGCTCGTGCAGCTTCCTGTTGCGGATGCTGCTCTGCTTCTGGGGCAGGGACGGCTTCTCCGACGGCCCGTTCCCGTAGGCGCCGTGGTAGGGGGCTCTGTCCAGCTCTGGCTCGGGGTGCTGTGCGTAGTACCGCTCGTCCCCCTCGGGCGTGGCTGCCTTGCCCGGGTACCTCCCCTCCTTCCCTTCCGCCACCGTCAGCAGCCCAGTTTTCCCAGGATCGGATTTGCTGCGCAAGTGAATCACATCCAGTCCTCCCAGTTCCTCCTGCAGCAGCGGGGCCACGTTATCGTACTGGGACATCACCGGTCCTTTCGCCTTCTGGCGCGTGCGGCTCTCGCGGCGGATGGACTGCATGCGGTACTTCTCCATGTCCTCCAGGTCCCAGGACATGTACATGTGCTTGATGTCTGGGGCGGGAGGCACGTCCCTGCTGATGAAGCTGTGCTCTTTGCCTGCCAGGTGCCCCATGAGGCCACCCCGAGGGTAGGCGGACAGGCTGGGGTAGCGGTACAGCCCTTTGCTTTGCAGCCGGGAGGCGTAGGATGAGAAATCTCGGCTGGGCAGCGGGTGGAAAGGCCGGACCCGCACGGTGCTGTAGGGATCCAGGTCGTAAAAGCCCCCGTCGGCGGTGGTGTAGTAAGAGGATCCGGAGGAGCTGGAGTAGGGACTGTACCGGTAATGCACCCGCCCGTTCTCAAAGTAAGGCTGCAGCTGGGTTACGTGGTAGTCGGAGTGGGGCTGGTATGGCTTGTACTGGTAGAGCGGCCGCGGGCAGTACACGGGCTCGTCGTCCGGAGGTACCTCCGTCCGGGAAATGGGAACGGAGCGGATAGCGGTGGCGGCAGGGGTGGGGACGTGCAGCGACTGAACCCTTCGGATGGTGGGGTAGGGCGGAGCGTCCTCAGCAAAGCTGGCGTTACGCAGGCCGGTCGGGCTCACGGAGGACACGAACTCTGTGCGGCTGCGGAGCTTGGAGTGCAGCGCCGAGGTGCTCTTCCCTTGGCTGGTGTAGGTGTTGTAGCGAGTGCCCGCAGAATTGGGTGTCTCTGAGCGCGGGGGGTAGGCTGGGTGCTGCTCGGGCTTGCCGTGGTAGGAGGCATGAGGAGGAACGCTCTCGGGCCGGTACTGGTGGATGGAAGTGGGCTTGTG
This sequence comes from Syrrhaptes paradoxus, assembly GCA_013400615.1. NCBI lineage: Eukaryota > Metazoa > Chordata > Aves > Pterocliformes > Pteroclidae > Syrrhaptes > Syrrhaptes paradoxus. Next base: position 4,226 of record VZTO01015620.1, read on the forward strand.
GTGCAGGTAGGGGTCTGGCCCCGAGGGCTCGGGGATGCTCTCGGGCTTGGGGTGCGGCACGTAGACGGACTGCAAGGAAGCATGCTTGGGGGGGGGAGGCGGCGGTGGCGGCGGCAGCAGGGCTTCCTCCACGGAGGAGGCCAGCATGGAGGAGGACAGGAAGGCGTGGTAGTTGGAGTTGGTGATGGCCTCCGTGTTGTTGGAGTGCATGGCGGCAGCAATTTTGCTCTCGAGCGTTCTCACGGGTGGGACGGGGGGTGTAAAGCTGTAGGAGGAGTGAGTAGGGACGGATTCAGACCGTAGGTGCAGCGGGGGAGCCCTCGTAGCCTCCCGTGGCTTTTCCAAATGGCTCTGGTGGCCCGAGGAGACGGAAGAGGAGCAGCGGGTGGTAGAGGTGCTTTCGGGGACAAAACCCGGAGCAGGCTCGGGTGGCTTTTCGGGTGCGGTTGCGCCCCAAACCTACGGGGAAGAAAGCAGCAGCAGTTAGAGGCAAGTATCTCCCCCCATTCTGTAGTTAAAATATCACAGATGTCGGATGGATTAGCTCAGTTCCAGGTTTTTCTGTGCTGTGCAGCCCTAGTGCTGCTGGCTGTACAGAGGAGATGTCTGGTTCCCTGTCTCAGCAGGGGCAGCCTGGTGCCTCTGGGGGTTTTGGGACCCAAAACAAAGGTTAAAACTTCTACCCAGTCGCCCCAGTGGTTTTTAGGTGGTCTGCTTATCAGTGTACCTGTCTAAAGGAACTTGTACCTGGTTTTAAACTCCTCACCCCTGCTGGGCAGATCAGGGAGTGTCACACAGCAGAAATCCTTCAGTGTGGCTGCAGGCGTGCACGCTTCGTGGGCAGCGGGGTTTGGATTTCTGACCAAACATTTCCTTGTCTAACTCTCACACGAGGAATCTGACCTGCTTTACTGAAGAGGATGTTGGAAAAGATACTGTGAGAGGATGTAAAAATTCTTTCTTGTTTCTGAGCACTTCTAAANTTACTGTCAGCCTCAGTGAAGAGAGGATGTAAACATTCTTGTTTCTGAGCACTTCTAAATGAGCATTCCCTGATCAGTCTCCCCAGCAGATACTTGTTTTTCCTTAAAACCAAGGAGAGAAGGGATAGTGGGACGTTCCCTTGTGTTCACTTAGGGAATTTTGCACCAGTCGATTGGAAGGCTGCGTCTGTGTCATTTCTAGTACCCTGCAATCTTGCTGTTTGGATTTGGACTGACTCTCCCTGGGCTTAGCCTCCTACAACCCCCCCGTTAGCCATGCACTCGCAAGAACACACAAGGCTGGGGGGCACAGCCACCACGCACCTGACTGGAACCACTCGACGCCTTCGCGGCGGCCGCTGGCACTTGTCCCATCGCCGACTGGTGATCCTGCCTCTGCGGCGGGGCCGGCTGGCTGGCTGCGAGCGCGCGCTGCGGGGCTGTGACAGTGCCGTCCCCCTGCGCTGTGGCTGGACCCGCCGCCCCGCGGCTCGGCTCGGCTGCTGTTGTCTGGATGGTGGTTAAATACGGCGTGGAAGCCGGGGTGCTTTTCTCCCCGGCGGTTAGGACAGGAGGAGACTGCAGTTTGTCATCGGCCGTGCAGGCGGGGACGTGGTGCTTGTCCCCAGACACGCACGAGCGGAGCTGGGGCTTGTCCGCAGCCCCCTCTGCGGCGGGCGGCTCCCACTCCAGCAGTGCGCCCGCGGGGTGGTGGGGTGTGTGCTCCCAGTCCCCAGCGTGGCAGGGGAAGCGGTCTGTGTCCCCCGGTTTGCCAGGATGGAAGCTGGGCTGCTCCTGCTCTGCATCTCTGCTACCGGGCACGTCCCCAGGCAGGCCAGCGTGCTGAGGGGGGGGGTCCCGGGTCCCAGGTGCGCCCGGAGGGTGGTTCTGCTCCCCGGGTGTGCTGCTGCCTTGGAAATCCTGCTCTGCTGGTGCGCCAGTCTGGAACTGGAGTCGGTTCTCGGGCAGAGCGGTATACAGGTGGAGCTTGTCTGGAGCACCAGCAGAGAGATGGAGCTTTTCTAGAGCTGTGCCAGCTTCAGCCTCTCCATAATTTGTGCTTTCAGCATGAGCATCTCCTGGCCTTTTCTGAGACTGAGCGGACGCTTGCTGTGCGGACTCGGCTAACGCTAGGGCTAGCATGCGCGCTGCGTTTTTCGGAGGAGGAGGAGGGATAAGAGACACAGAACTGACGGGAACAGGATCCTGGGGGGAGTCGAGGGTGACTGCTCCTAATGGGGGGAAAATTGAGAGAGTGAGTGATTTTATGTTACCCAGTAAGGAGAGTGACCTAACCTTAATGACTATTATAAAAAAATAGAGGCTTTCCCCACTTTCACAGTGGCAATTCCTTCTGATGTGAAACATCATTATCTTCTGTCTCACATGCAAACGCTGCTCAACAGCACAGCAGTTCATCACAGAAAGGAAAAACACAAGAGATTGTCTAAAGGCTCCTCTTGCATTTCTAGAGAGGTAGGAAGTAGGTAGCAGAGAACGAGATACCCTGACACAATTGTGCTCGGAAGGTTTTAGACGAAAAGGTCCCTTCTTCGTGTGTTGGCAGATTTTTATTAAAAAAAAAAGTCTTAGAAGGTCTATCGTCTGAAATGATTTAGGACATGCTATAGATGTTCATGTATGACAGGATGGGGGGAAAAAAGGTGGTATACAGAGTACTATGGAAAATTATCCAAGATTTGTGTGATGTAGGGAGAAGGCAGAGGTTTAGACCGTACTGATCTGCACAGCCCTGCAAGACACTTGTGATCAGAACTGACGGGCAATCCCCTCTCCTAAAGGCACGCAGAGGAGGGCGGTTTGGAGAGCAGGTCCCCTCTGGAACTTAAAGAAAGAATGGAGGAAAATGCACTGTACCTGGCTGTGTGTGTCCTGTGGGTACAGTCTTATTCTGACTGCTTGACATTGGTCTCTCCCCTTCTTCTGGCAACTCTGGTTTGGCAGCAGCCACTAGCTGGGCATGCTGTAGCTCTTGGTGGCCTCCTTCCCCCGCTCCTGTGTCACTGCTTTTCAGGGACAGGGACATCTGGGTTGGGGACCTGTTTGGGATATCAGTGATGCCAATCCCTTTGCTCCAGCTGGAAGCAGAGGAGTTTCTGGATGCGACGGGCACTTCTGACGCACGGCCGGGCAGCGCGAAGGAGACGGGTTCAGGTGCAGTCAGCGGCGGAGATTTGAGGGGCTTTCGCCCCAGCTTGGGCGAGAAGGTGGGGGGCTTGCAGGCCACCTCCTCGGTTGGGCTCAGGTCCAGAGTAAAGAAGGGACTCATCTTCTCTTGGAACGGGGAGACTGGCTCAGAGCTCGTGGCACTGCCCGGTGTCTGGGACTGGCTGCCCGATTCTAAATCCTTCTTTAGCAGGCTCGGCTTCTCCTTAGTGAAGCCAACCGACTCCAGCAGGGAGGTGCTGCTGTCCAGGCACTCGGACTCCGCTTGGGGCGGGCTGCACTGGAAAGACATCGGGTCAAAATCCAGGCTAGCGACACCGATGTCCGGTGGGCTCAGGTCAACGTCTTCGGCAGATCGAGGAGAAATCAGGGCAGGAACGTGGATGAGCCCCTCGTCCCCGTCGCTGTCGTTGTCGTGGGGAAGGTTGTCGTAGGAATTGCAGCGGTTCATGTTTCCCAAGAGCTCTCCGTTGAAGGAAGCAGACAGTGCGTCGCTGCTGGACCTGGGTCTTCTGGGTCGGAAGAGTTTAGATTCACCTGGGAAGGAGGGGATACACGTGGGTTAGTGTCAAACCGGGGATGGTTCGGTGGTGCTTGTAAGGCAGGGTGAAAGATGCTCACCTGGTGAGCTCTACACACAAAACTAACGTTGTTTGCAGTAACTGTTGGTTATGTTTGCTCAAACTCTTTTACAGCAGTTGTCAGGTCTGATTTGTCTGAACCTAAGCTGTGTGCAAAAGCAAAACTAGTTTTAAGTGTGCTGCAGATTCAAGGCTTTCTCAGAGAGCATTTTCCTTTGTAAGTGGTGCTGGCTATACAGAAGAGGTTTGGTTTTTTTACCTTAGAAGGAAAACAAAGACCTGAGGAGCATTTCCCTGTGCTAACCATCTGTGGTGGGCAGCGGTCAACTGCGTCGTTAATTAGCGAGTGCAGATTTTACTGGAGGGGTGGAAAATCCTCCCCGTTGAGTGCCTGCAGTCAGTCATGTCAAATTGCCTCTTTCAATCCGCACACGTTCAAAGTGCCAGTCCAACTCTGTCTTACCATCAACAGCGTGCAGAGAGGTGAGTGATTCTTCGCTCTTAGCCGAGCGGAGAGTCCCGCTGTCTCCTCGTCCACCTAAGGAAACGCAACGGAGATGGTGAAAGGCTGAATTATAGAAGTGGTTTGTATTTGGCTGTGTAACGGTGGCAGGAAAAACACAAATGGGTTTGTAGCAACAGTACCGCTGTCCGAAGAGGGACAGATGTGCTTTTTTGGAGGTACCTGTGTAACTGGTTGGCTCCTTCCAGGAAACAAAACCCCTTAAAAAGGGGGAAGAAAGTAACATTTACACAACTCGTTTTATGAGCACTGAACAAACTGCAGTGCTCCACGGAGATGGTCTCAAAGGGCATTTATCTCGTGTGTATTGTACTGAAGGCTTGCGAGGGTTATAATTTGAAACTGGCACTAGGGAGAAGATGGATAGAAGTCCTCACTGGCGTGTGTGCAGGGATTTGTGGTGTGTTTTATCACAAAAACATACTGTCGCTATTTTTAAACGTGGAAAGAGGCAGTAACCTCTACACGGACAGGGCTGGGAACTGTCTGCGTACGCTGGATGCACAGAGGTGGCTGGATGCCTTCGGCAGTTGCGCCGGTCCAGCTTTGGGGTGAGTGTGTGTGGGGAAAAGTGCCTCCACCCCCTTTAACTGCGTGTCTTTGGGAGCAGCAAAGCGATCCAGAACTGCACTCTCATTTCATAGTAAGAGTGTCAGAAGGAATTATTCTGTGGCTTTGTACCAGTGCCCACAGATTGTTTTTCAAAAGCCAGTCAGAAGTGTGCCTAGCGGGCTGGGCTCGAGCAGCTGACGGCAGGTGCTATGCGTGGCCTGAACGCTAGAAGGAGATAAAAGCAAGCGTGCTGTGAACAGGATTTCTGCAGTGCCCAGAGCCCGGGTCTCGGGGAGCAGGGTGAGCACCCTACCTGCCAGGGCTATGGCTTTCATCTCCGAGGGCTCGCTGGGATTGCGCTGCAGCTTGCGTTTGGACACAGAGGAGGATTTTCCCAGGTTGAAGAAGGAACGCCAGCTGCCAACTGGTGATTTCTTCATCTTGCTGGGCGGTCTTTTTCTGGAGTAAGAAAATGGAGCAAAGTCCTAGAATCACAGATTGCTGGAGGGGGAAACTGCCTTAGTTCCTGCTACTGGTGGTTTGTTGTTAGCACTGTCTGATTTCTGATGAAATGAAACTGGGAAACTCGGTCTCTTTTTAAATAGCTGAGGATATTTGAATTGTTACAGCTCAGCCCTAACGTCTTGCTGGGTGAATCCACCGAACTGTGCAGGGCAGGTGGGCGCAGGCTCTGCCCCTGTGCAGCACAGCAGCTAAGGGATGGCTTTGATTTAGCTGGCAGCGCTCTGAGGACCCGTGCACCCACAAAACATATTCAAACCCATCTCTTACTCATGCTGTACAGTCACATCCGCCTCCTCCCTCTGCCACAGTCAATTTCTAGGGTCATCAGGTCTGTCCAAGTGTTCCACTTTGAGGGGACCTGGATTTGTTACAGGGATCTGGAAAACCCCCGTGTTTCCAGTGTCCACCCTGTTTGGCTAAGCCAGCATCAGCAAGTTTTGGTGTGATCACAAAACCCCAGTAATGTCATGTGCTGGGAAGGAAAATTATTTCTACCTTTCAGCTGGGAAGTCTATGACCGTGTGGAATTTCCCCTGTAACGCTGCAGGGCCTTCTCCCACTTCGATGTATTTGCTGTCCGCCACGATGGGGGAGTTGATCTGGGCTTGTGTCCGCGCCTGCGCCTCCTCCAGCGTGAGCAGCTTTGTGGAAGGAGAGGACACCAACAGAGACTTGGGCCGTGACAAAGAACTGTGCCCTGGAAGGGAAAAGCGCAGGGAAGGGAGAATCAGCAGAGAGCAGGACAGAGATCAAACGCTGGGGCGGTGTTTGTCTGAACTCCACTACCCCAGCCCCTGCACGAGGTGGGAAAATAACCATGGGGTCAGGTGTATGCTTATGACACACAAATCCTCATCATTTAGAGCAGCTTTGTTTATTTATTTATTTAAAAAAAAAAAGGCAGAAGGAGGCAGGTAGGTTAGGAATTTCACTGAAGGCTTGTCTGTAGAGCCAGGGATGGGTTTTCTTCTTGTAAATCTCGGCGTCGGTCATTGCCAGGCTCCCCCCTCGGTGCAGCAGGGGATGCTGCGTATGTGTGACTGCAGCCGCTGTATGCGAACGTGCAGATGGACACGGTGAACAGAATTTAGGGCTGTGTTGTGCCCCTGGCCTTTGTCCAGCTTGTGCTTGTTTTTGGAGATGAACATGGACATTTTGGTACCTGTAGCTGCTCTTGCCTCCTGCTGCTAGGATCCGCTCGGTCAGCTTGCTGTGCAGAGGAGCACGAGGAGCCTGTTGCAGGAGCAGCTTTTGTTGGACATAGTTTATTGTGTGATATTTATATGGTTAATCTCACAGGAGTTAAGGGGTGAGGGGTTCCCATCCCCCGAGGAGGATGCTGCCTTGCAGCCCAGTATTCCTGCACTCTGCTGGATACAGCGAGACAGCCGGACCCGAGCACGCTGAACGGGAATGGCCAAGCCATTAAACAATTAGCCCAATTGACACGGGCCCTTCTAAGCCTGGATAATCATTTGGCTCGAGCTGTTAGCGTGCTTATCTTCCCCTGGCAGAGCTCAGCCACGCTAACCTCTGCCTCCTATTGACTTAAACTTGCCTTCCAGGAGAACAAAAGCTGGGCTCGGAGCTACCCTGAGCAGAGGCAGGGCTTGTTTAAAAGTGGGGAGCAGCAAATATTCTGGAAAGACAGCTCTGTAGTGCAGGGAGGGTGGTGACTGCACGGGCTGTGCGTGTTTCATAGGAACACGGGTTAGCAAAGCAGATGGTACACGGTTAATGCTGCTTAGGAGCAATAACAGCTGTGGTATCTGTGTGTGCTGATCTAACGTACCGAGCAAACTTTCTTCCCGGTGCAACGCTGCTCCTTTTCAGTGGAACAGGTCTACTTATGGTCTCAGCACTTACTCAAGGGAATCTGTATGTTCCAAGGCTGAATGGTGTTTCAGGAGTCCAGGGTTGGAAATAACCAGGACAGCAAATGTCAAAATATTCCCCAAATATTAGGATGTGCACTTCTGTAGAGCATCCTTGGCTTCCAATAAAGGTACTCATAGAAATTGCTCTCACCAGGCTTTATTTATCAGGTTCTAACATCGTAATCCTGCAAATCTGTCGTCCAGGTTGCAGTAAAAATGTATTTCAGCTGTCGCGGGGGAGGCTCAGATCACCATTAAGTGTCTGCTACCTTTTTTGATCCAGGTAAGACACACACCTGCTCCATCCCGAATGACCGAGCTGAGTTTGGAGCTGAAGAGGACGTCCACGTGGTTCAGGATGAACTCCACCACTACGGACTGGATCCGCACCTCCATGAAGGCGGCTGTCCCGCTGAAGCAGGCAGACTCGATCTGCTTGGATCTGAGAAGAAGGCAGAGTAAAAGGAACGGGAAGAGCCAGAAGAACACGGGAAGACGCGCTGCTCGGGGGTAAGGCTTTGGCAGGTGTTGAGCTACTGCGCCGGGTAGCTCGGGCAGACAGGACCTTAGGGGCAGGTTGGAGATGAAATCTCAGCAAAGCATCACACTGACCGCAGTGATTTCTATCTATATTTTGGGTTCAGGTTCAAGTCTTACTGAAACAGCAAGAGGAACAGCGGGTCTAGAAGGAAAAGGAGCGTGTGGCACGTCTGGATGGAGGTGAGTTACCGGCGGACACGAAGCGGGGAGATGGGTGTTAATCCATTTCCCGACCCTACGCAGTGGCACTGTACAAAGCTCACCCTGGCTTCTGCCTCATCCTCCCTCCAGCAGCCAATGTCTCCAGCTGACCCTGCTCAGCAAGCACCACAATATTCACAAAAACTCCACCAGGAGATCACTGGGCTGCTGGTGGGTGAATTGCCAGAGGAGCGAAGAGCTTACCCTCACTAACTGCGCTCGGGGGACTCTGCCTCGGATTTCTCAGGGTGGGAACCACAGCCCCTAAAAATCATTACATAGAAGCCAGGGAGGGTTTTTTTCTTCTTTTAAAGCAAAATTTTTAAATTGCACCATTAATTTTAAACTATCTTATTATGCACATTCAAAACAATTTTTAGGGGAAAGATTTAGCCAAGATCATTTCCATAAGTCTGAATTTTTGCAGCCAAAAGCTGTCAAATCAGACTCTATGCAATGGGAAATCAGCAATGCCACCAAACAAATTCTCCTGGATGGTCAAGGACACACTAGTCTCATCTAACCAGCGAGGGGAAATAATCCTCTAGAAAAAAGAGGGGTGGGGGAATCCTTCCTTCTAAGCCACTGCTTCAAATAACTTAATAGAATATTATTATTAATAATAAAAATTAATAATAGAACAGAAATTTTACAGGAGGAGAAGAGCCCAGTGGGCTGGAAGAAAGGAAGATCTCTCAACCGCTGGAAGTTGTGATTTTCTGGAGAACAGGTAAGTTTTCATATTTATAAATAAACAGTTATCTTGTATTAAAACGGGGGAGGAAGAGTACCTTAGGAGGTTGGGAGCCCAGACGATGGCCAAGTTCTTCGTGTGCATGTTTGTGATGGAGCAGTAATCGGCGAGACGAGCCAAGTGTCTCATTAGGAACTCCAGCGTCCTGGAACAGAGGAGACAGCAACCGTTCAGCACCCGTGAGCAAAGCCAGGCTGCATTTACCAATCAAACCTCGCTTCGTCATTTCCTNGGCCCCATCCTCCCTCCAGCAGCCAATGTCTCCAGCTGACCCTGCTCAGCAAGCACCCCAATATTCACAAAAACTCCACCAGGAGATCATTGGGCTGCTGGTGGGTGAATTGCCAGAGGAGAGAAGAGCTTACCCTCACTAACTGCGCTCGGGGGACTCTGCCTCGGATTTCTCAGGGTGGGAACCACAGCCCTCCAGAAATCAATACCATAGAAGCCAGGGAGGGTTTTTTTCTTCTTTTAAAGCAAAATTTTTAAATTACACCATTAATTTTAAACTATCTTATTATGCACATTCAGAACAAATTTTAGGGGAAAGATTTAGCCAAGATCATTTCCATAAGTCTGAATTTTTGCAGCCAAAAGCTGTCAAATCAGACTCTATGCAACGGGAAATCAGCGATGCCACCAAACAAATTCTCCTGGATGGTCAAGGACACACTAGTCTCATCTAACCAGCGAGGGGAAATAATCCTCTAGAAAAAAGAGGGGTGGGGGGAATCCTTCCTTCTAAGCCACTGCTTCGAGTAACTTAATAATAGAATATTATTATTAATAATAGAAATTAATAATAGAACAGAAATTTTACAGGAGGAGAAGAGCCCAGTGGGCTGGAAGAAAGGAAGATCTCTCAACCGCTGGAAGTTGTGATTTTCTGGAGAACAGGTAAGTTTTCATATTTATAAATAAACAGTTATCTTGTATTAAAACGGGGGAGGAAGAGTACCTTAGGAGGTTGGGAGCCCAGACGATGGCCAAGTTCTTCGTGTGCATGTTTGTGATGGAGCAGTAATCGGCGAGACGAGCCAAGTGTCTCATTAGGAACTCCAGCGTCCTGGAACAGAGGAGACAGCAACCGTTCAGCACCCGTGAGCAAAGCCAGGCTGCATTTACCAATCAAACCTCGCTTCGTCATTTCCTTTGGGGTTGACACCTCACAGGAAAAAAAAGTTGAACTCTGGACCCTAGGAGTGAGGTACAGCTGTCTCCAGCAAATCATCACACGGGGGGAGTGTCTCCTGATTTCTGCAGCAAAGGCTGGGGGGGACGGGAATAATCTCACCACCTGCAGAGTGCCCTGGAACGTCATCCTGCGACAGCGATGGGGGATAGCACCCCTCAGACAGGGGAAAGGAGGGCGAGCATTAATCTATTTAAGGGGGGGAGTATTTATTTAGCCCCCCCTAGGGTATTGAAAATTGTATCTAATTACAAAATCACTGGCTACAGGTATAGAAGACACGTTGGAGGGGTAAGGAAAACACTGTGGGATGCTCAGCACCCTTTTTTCTGGGGGGGCTTTGGGGCTTACAGTTCCACAGGTGGGCAAGACCTGAAGAGGAGAGGTTTCAGGATGGAGAAGAAATGGAGATCTGCACCCTGGGATACCTGCAGGGACCCTCTCATCGCAGAGCAGCAGAAAAATAAAGTTGGTTTTTCCTTTTCCAGGCAAACCTCAGGGCAGGAGGAGAGCAGCAGCCCTCTCCCCCCTCATTGTGCATCCCTGTCTCTCCAAAAGCCCCGGGCTGGTAAAAAAACCAGATACACAAAATCCGTGACACCCGCTAGAACCAAGTTCTGTCACCTCAGAAGTGTCAGAACAGCACAAAGGCACCAGTGTCCCAAAGGGCCAAATCGAGGAGATGAGAGTTAGATATTGGAAATATGGAAATTAGGGAGCAGGTTTCACCCCCTTCATTAACATAATCAGAAGACTGCAATTAGTTAATACAAAGCACCAGCTACTAATTAATGTTACTTAAGTAGCCCTCATTAATTAACCATTAGTTAAGACTAATGAACATATCCTAATTAGTTATTTATACCAGGCAGGCACAACATTGCAACTGTGCAGCTAATTGCCATACATGGCAATTATTATAAAGTATTTTAATTAGATATCAACAGCCGGGTCTAGCAACGACCATAAACTGCTCTGCCCAGTCATCAAATATTCTAATTACATCTCAGTAACCAATTAATATCTATGGGCAGCACCAACGACCACCAACCACTATGGCAATAGCCGAGTATCATTAAGCATCCTAATTAGTTCTCAATAACCAATTAATATCTATGGGCATCACCAACCACTATGGCAATAGCCAAGTATCATTAAGCATCCTAATTAGTTCTCAATAACCAATTAATATCTATGCGGATAACCAACAACCACCAACCACGCTATGGCAATAGCCGAGTATCATTAAGTATCCTAATTAGTTCTCAATAACCAATTAATATCTATGGGCATCACCAACCACTATGGCAATAGCCGAGTATCATTAAGCATCCTAATTAGTTCTCAATAACCAATTAATATCTATGGACATCACCAACCACTATGGCAATAGCCGAGTATCATTAAGCATCCTAATTAGATCTCAATAACCAATTAATATCTGTGCGGATCACCCGTGCTGCCTCTCGCCCAGCACTGTCACACATTCCCGTTGTGTCCCATCCGCGGTCGCTGTCACTGCCCATCCTGACCCAGCGCCACCCCCCCTGTAGCTAATTCAATGTTACCGACAGCTACATACACTGCAAGGAGCCAGTCACACCATTACAGTACATAGCTGGTGACGACTATTTGCTACACACTATTACAATAATTAATTATTCCTATTAGGCTCATTACCATACAGGACTATGTTCAGGTATTTACACCCATCCCCAGACTCTTCACCACACCCTGCCACAATACTGAACACCAAACACCATTAATGCCTTGTTATACACAGCCAGGCCCCATCGCCATAGATAATAAATTATTCATGCTAATTAGTTTGAATATATGATCATAATTAATTGCTTTCGAACGCCACATTCCAATTATTCTGCTGCAGCACTGGTGCAGTTTGCTAGTGACTAGAACTGGAGGCTGAATAAACACACTTCATCAAAGCAAACTGAAGGTCTGATTTTTTTTTTCTATTTTTTACAAACAGTGACTTCTAGAGCAGATATTGTGCCCTGCCCTGCAATAAAAGTGTTTCCTTACTGATATCAGCCACTGCCATCATCAGCAGCTTTATTTGCCTCCCGCAGGTAGTTTCCAATGTCACGCCAGAGCACGCAAAGCATTTCTCTGCTAATGAGCTAATTAATTACCAATCAGCTTTACACAGCCACAACCCACGTCAATGTACAGTGCAGCGTCCAGAAAACTAGAGTCAATCAATCAATCGTTTCGCTCCCGAAACGCCGCAGCACCAAGACCCCGCGCTAGCGACCCGCGCGCCGGCGGCACCGACCTGTAGTGGGGGGGGGGCAGCTGCTGGATGACATCGTGGATCTTCACCAGCCGCTCCTCGTCCGTCGCGGCCGACACCGCGTCCTGGAACAAGGCAGGGAGGGGTGAGCTGCAAAGCTGACCAGATACCTGCCGCAGCAACTCCTTCCAGCGGCGGGGTGGGTTTTGTGGCTCTTCTCTAGCTTCAGAGACACGTCTGTCTCTTGGGGACAGACTGGCACACAGAAATGCCAAGAAATAAAGCTCTGGCCGCTTTCTGGACTAATTGTACAGAGCAACTCCTTGCAGAGGGTGTTCAGCTCTGAGCAGCGCTTGATTCCAATCCTGCTCCTGCTCAAGAAACCCCTGGGGAATGGCAAACCGCCGTTCGTGTCCCAGTGACCTTCTGCTGAGCCCCGCGGCGTGGGGACAAGCTGTGGAGGTGTCACGCTGAAACAGAAAGCGGCAGGCGTTGCCTTGTACTTACCGAGAACTTCTCGTAGAGCTGGTAGGTGAGCAGCGGGTTGGGCAGCTCGCGGAAGTAGAGTTTGCAGAGGGAGCCCACGCAGTGGATGTCCTGGATGTAGATGTCCTTGGTCAGGTCGGGAATCTGCTCAGAGTCAAACTCGTGGCTGGAAACAGAACGGAAAAATGGGTGAAGGGGGGGGTTTGAAAAGGAGGAATGAAAATAAAATAAAATAGAACCCAGCACAAAGTGCAGTCAAGAACAGCAAGGGTTTCCCGATTTACAGGAAAAAATGAACAGCCACCAAAGCCACACGACCGACGGCGGTGGTGCTGCCAGGCTGGATTGTTCCAAAATGAAACTGCGACGGAACAGCAGTGCCGCGGGCAGCTGCCGCACGCGGACACCGGTGTGTGCCGGGATTCCTCGGGGACACGCCTGGGCTGCAGGGGAGGAGAGCCAGGAACTGTGTGAAGAAAATCCCTGAACATTCCCCTTCATTTTCAGAGAGAGAAAAACCAAAATCGCAAACACTGATGAAATAAAAGCTGAGTGCAGGAGGCCAGGGGCTGGCTCGCTGCCGGACCATGTGCAGGGAAAGCTGCTGCAAGGCAGCAGGGCAGAGCTGCAGGGGCTGGCGAGGTGTACGACTCAAAACCAAGGCAGAGCCAGAGCAGAGGGACACACAGCAACCCAACATCGCTCTGCTCAGCCTCCCAGCCAGCTGCGGGCAGCTACCACAGAGCCAGCCGCTGTCCTGGAGTCAATCTCCCACGTGGAATAAATTCTCTAACTTTCTCTCCCACCAAAAAGCCCTTTAAATCCGGGAGATCCAATTCTTCTCAGTGAAACTTAAGAACGGTGACTCATTTATAAGGATCCTGCAGCCTGAGCTTTGAAACGAGCCTCAGCGACGTGTTTACAGAGCTGGAAACTACAGCAGTGCAACGTGTCCTACATTCATCAACCACCGGAAAATCTGCGCTGATCTGGACAAACAACAACAGTGCCTACAAGTTCTGCCACGTGCTCCCCTCCTTTTGTCTTTGGAACATCTCAGGAAACTGAAAAACAGGCTGTCCCTTCATCCTGGGCATGACACCAGGGAATTCTGCCACTGAAGTTCTAGAAAACCATTTTTAAAGCACCTTTGGGAAACAGGGAAGGAGAAAAGAGTCTTGGCAGCACAAAGGGAAAAAAAAATGGACTAGGGCAACGATTAGGAAGATGGTTCAGCACAAAACAGGGAATTAAAGGGATGTGATTGAAGCAAGGGCAAATACTTTCTGCAGCCGAGTGCTGTGGGCAGCAGCTACAATGGGAGCCTTGGGAGCCTGTGAATCAAAGCCTGGGGAGGAGACGTTTAAAATGGAACTGGCTGTAGCTGGACCAGCATAAACCCATCCGTACCAGGGACTGTACAGCAACTGCACGGGCTTAAACCTGCCCAGCACCAACGGAGATCCTCCATAGGGAAAATACCCCTCTGCGGCCTCTGCACCAGAATTAGTCCCATCCCACGGGGTTCTCCCATCCCTTCACAACAGCAGAACGCACACCCAGCAGGGGAGGAAAACCAGCCGCACAAAGGGATGAAGATCATTGAACAGCTCGGAACCAGGGGGGGACACACCTCGCCTTTCACTGCCACCCACCAACAATTACACAGGCATCCTTTGCACGTTCCCCATTAATTGCAAAAACGCCAGGAGCCCACAGCAGCAAGGAGAAATCACGGAGTACAGGCTACACACCCGCTGGCTCCTGCGAGCGCAGCCCCTGAACCCTGCACGTCCCTCGCTCGTCCCGCGCAGAGTTTGCCAGACGCAGTGCTCCTACCGTAGCTTCTGGATGTTGGAGGCGATCCCGGACAGACGGTATATTCCATCCACGATGCCGTGCTTCTCGATGAACTCCGTGCAGCTCTTGAGGACCTGGGGGACTGAAGAACAAGTGGTGTCGTTAGTTGAGAATGTTATTAACGTCCTAGTTCAGGCTGGGGTCTTGTCGGATCCTACGAACTAAGCCCCGCTGAGCTACCGCTTCTGTTCTTCCGTAGAGGAGGAAGCCTGGATGAAATCTAACTTCAGGAGCTGGTGGGAAAACTAGTCAGTGGTGTGCTTTGCTTTAAAGAAATGCCCAGGGTATGAATCAGGCTGGAAAAAGTCAATTTTGTTGAGGCAGAGACAGTGCAGGTCCCATCACAACTCCCACAGAGCTGTGTGTGACATTCCCCTCCAGAGGAGCTACAACCTGGAGTAAATACCCGCTGTGGCCAAAGACTTCCTTTGTTCTCCAATCCAGACAGGATTATCCCACACTGCTTGGAACATTGAGGAGATGCTACTTTCTGCACCAGGGCCAAGAAAAATTTGAAAACTGATAATTTCATCCCCAACGTCTCCCAGAGCACGACTGCATTCAGATAGCTACACACTGTACCACACTCATGGACACTGCAGACAGAGCGAGGTACGACAGAACGGAAAAAATAACCCCAGAGGATATAATTAGGTGTCAAGTTAATATTCAAGCCGCTTCACCAACCGATTCCTTCCAGCTGACTTCTCAGCCTCACGCAGCACCCACTGCCGGAGCTCTCTGTCCATCCTCGTAAGCTAATAGGGGAGCAAATTATTTATAAAAGCGAGATAAAACTGCCCCAAACACCGACAGAAAACGAGGACTGAGCTCTCGTGAGCATCAGCACGTCTCCGCGGAAAAGCCCAGATCCGTGTGGGCTCCTCTGGAAGCCACGTCTCAGCTGCAGCCCCTGGGATGATCCACGTTTATTCTTACGCTCGGTGCCAGGTCTGATCAATTTGCCACGTGACAGGGACTCGGAATAGGTCGTGTGGCAAATCCCCTTCTACCAAGCAGCAAATGCCATCTGCCAGGCAGCTCTAAGCACTGCCGAACCGAGATGCTCCGTGCTTTCCCCTCCACAGCTGCTTCCCGGCTTTTTTTCCAGCTTGCAGCAAACACGCAGCTGAAGCCTCATTTTAAACCGTTCCCGGGCAAGCAGGGGTGTCAGAACCGAGGTCTGCTTTCTGGGGGGAGGCAGCCCAGCAGAGGTGATCCCCTTCTGCTCTCCCCAGCAGGTGCGATGAAATCTCAGCCTCCTCTGCTGCAGCCAGAAGCAGCACCGCTGGAAGGAGGGAGCGCAGGGGGAAGGTGAGGGATGCGGCACCAACCGCAGATCCTGGGCACAGCTAGGATAGTTAACACACTTCGGAAAAATCCCAGCAGGCTTGTTCGACGGATCTCCTAATCTGGTTACCAGGACGATCTGTTCTTTAAGCTAAATATATCCCGCCGGCAGCACAGATATTTTGGGGGAATTCTGCAGGGCTGAGAAGGGACTGGGATTCAGGCAGGGCGGTGATTACACTGTGCTGGAACGGTGACTTCATTTCCCTGGTCTTTGAGCAAAGATGACACCTGACAACTGCACACGTGTTTAACCTCCCTCTCCCCTCTGAATCCCAAACCCCTTCGATAAATATACGTTTATACATCTGGGTATACACCACTGTCCCCAGGTAGTTCCAGCGCACGAGGCTGGAAATGGGGACGTGTCCCCAAAGGAGACCTGACCCCAGCCTATTTCATCAAGGAATTTTTTCAACTCATTCCTGAGCATCTCTCAGCTGGTTTGAAAGGTTTATTGCACCTCCCAGGGCTTGTTAACGGGTTAATTCTTTGCCATGAGGAGGAAGCAGTTTGATGGTTTTCATTCTGAAGAACATTTTGATTCGTCCTGAAATCAGGCACACTTCCCCTGCTATCATCAGGTTTTTATTTCTTCCTTTTTAACCTTTTGGGAGCCTTGCTTTTTTTTTTATTTTCTTAGGATGTTTACTGGAATCAGAACTGTTTGTTCAGCCTGGGGAAGGAGGGCTCCCACCAAGCTCCCCCTCGCAAAGGAGACGCTGCAGCGCGGCTGAATGCTGCACACAGCCTGGGAAACATCAATCCCCATGCGCGGTGTCAGGCTGGGAAGGGAGGTAGCCACGATTTTCAAGCCCCATGAGACCAGCAGCATTCGTGATGGGGTGGGTATGTCCGTGCTAGGGGTGTTTTTGGAATAAAGATGTTACTAACACACCAATATCTGCACTGTGTGCTGGTTTTTTCTGTTTAGATCAACTACACTTACTACAACAAGTTGAGAGGGGGGAAAAGCATCCACCTCACTAAGAGCAGAGGGATGACAGCACGAGCAATCCCTGCAACATTTTTTCCCGTTTGTTTTCCCTACAGCTGCAGTGTTTCAAAATGCAAATTAATTTTCAACTCCCTGCTGGCCTCTGGGTCACCCAGGCATAAAGAATTTCTCATTTCACAGCTGCAGGCAGGCTACAAAAGAAGGGGAGACAGAATTGTCTCTTTTTTAACTGCAAAAGCTTGTTCTCCCTTTCTGCAGCAGCATCCCCCAAACAAGCAATTCTCCGCGGGGACCCCCTGTACCGCTCCCTAACTCTCACCCCGGCCCCAGCGATTGCCAGTTTCAGCAATTGGGAGGGCAGGTGGTGAAGCAATAACAGTGCCTGTTGTGTTTGGAAAGTTGCCCGAAATAGCTCAGAACTATTGACCTTTGAAAGCATCAGCTTGTGTTGAGTTTGCACAGCAGAGGACACACCTGCAGGAGGAGGAATATTCTCTGCTCGTCTGCAATCGGGTCAGTTATTGCGGTTTTGGCCGGGCTGCTGGGTCCATCTTTTACGTTACGGGGGGGTTACAGATCGGCAGAAAAATGGAGCCCCTTGCAATGTCCGTGGCTGATTTCATCATCCCGAGCACACACCACCTCAGCAGACCTCTGACAAGAAGTCGTTGCTCAAATGCATCCATTGATGTGGCTGCAGCATTCGAGTCACAACAATTCCCTGCATACCCCGGGAACCACAGCCAGGGCTGCTACCACCACACAAATATTTACTGTTGGAACCCTGCTGGGCCCAGGTAAGAGCTCCAGCTCTGCAATTGCTGAAATGTCTTTCCCAAGCAAAAATCCTGGAGCAAAGCCATCCCCTCCCAAGGACATCCTGAGCGGGGATTTCAGATGGACCTTCAGAACATCCATTGGAAGTTCTTGGCTTTCAGGGGCCGCCTTGTGTTTTACAGTTAAAAACAGTATTGGAAGAAAGGAAGGGAACAAGCAACAACCTTGTAAATATTTATCTATAGATGTAAATATTTATATATAACTTTCTACTTTACAGCAAAGTTTGCTTTGCTTCTTGTTTGTCATGTTCAATTTCATTCTCCAGCAGTAAGAGAGAGTGGAAACTGCTCAAAGTTACCCTCTAAGAGTGAAAACATCAAGAAAAACTAAAAATAATAAATATGTAAGACTCAGCTGTCCTGAATTGCAAACCAAGGCTGCCTTCGCAGATGGCAAAGATCCAAAGCCAGCCAGGCAGGCTTTCATTATAATGAAAATGATCAGCTAGTACAGGGACCCCTCACACCAATGCTCGGAACCAGGGATTTGACATACAGATCACCCAACAGGCTCGAGCTGAGGGGAACCAGATTTCGACAGCCCCCTGCCAAGCTGCTGCCTGAGAGCTCGCCCCTGTCCTGGTACCTGCGTTCTCCCCGTGCTCAGTCTGCGATAAATTCCCATCGCAGGGAACTCTGTCACCCAGCTGCAGCCCGGGGGTGGCCTGAAGGGAAGGATGCCACCAGAGACCCCCAGGCACTGTGAAGGAGCTTATCTGACGAGAACTAAACCAGCCCTTGGAAACGGCTGCTGCTAGTGCCCAGCATAGAGCAGGACCAAGACCTGCAAAGTCTCGGCTTTCATTTTATTTTTGCTTTAATCCCACCCAACTTGGCCAAAATAATTACTAATAAACCTGGGGAACTGGGAAGAACAGCAAGAACCAGGGGCGTTAGTAAACTTTGTCTTTCGTAGGCATTTACTTTTTCAGCAAGAACAGCAACACCTCTTCCTGCCCATTACACACCGCTGGTGTTTCTAACAATTCAAAAAGGATGTACAGAACCTTCTACATCAAAAATGAGTGCCCCTTGTAAACCCATCTTTTCCAATTATGGAAGCTGATGAAGTATCAATGCAGCAAGTGCACATAGAGGTACAAGAAATCCCATTTGCCTTTAGTCTGCAAAATCCCCTGTTCACAGAGCCTGCCCAGCTGTCCCACCCTGCAGCCGGGCACAAAGCTGCCGCCAGCCTCCCTCCTGCAGGCTCCTACACTGGCCGTAAATTCCCAAATCCCGGAGAGCTCTGTTCTGCCATGTGCAGAGGCACAATCGAGGCCAGGGTACAGATGCTGCAATGCAGCATGTAAGCAGCTCCCACGCTAAACAAACAGCCTCTGCAAGCACAAGTCTTTCTAATTGGGGTCAAGCTAAATTTACGTTCTATTTGGTTTCCTTTGAGAGAAGAAAAATTAGGGGAGAAAAAAGAAAAATCTCTCTACTTAGAAAGGGAACAAGGCCAATTTGCTGCATCCCGCAGCCCCGCACAGCAAACCAGCACGGCGGGTGCCAACAGCTCCAAACCAACTGGGAACACCTCTCGGGGTGCTGGAGAAACAGCTTCTCCCCGCTGAGCCTGGTCTGCTTCCAAATGACGCTGTGCTGGCAGGGGAAGGACTCACAACCCAGAAGGAGCCAATAAATGATTAATGCTAAAATCAAACGGAGACGGGGCTCTCGGGCAGGCTCCCCTGGGTGGCTGGAGAGCCGCTGTGCAAACCCACGCACTTGAAGGGAGCATCGCCTCAGCCTTTGTGGGGTTTAGACCCAACAGAAGTCAAAAATCCCTCACGACAAACTGGTTCTAATCCTCCAGGTCCCAGCCCATGATTCAGTGCTGACGTGTGACAGGGAGGAGGAACAGAAAGGACAGACCGCTGTCACCTCTGCTGGGAGCAACACGTGTGTACAGCCCAGCCTGGGGACCAGGAGGGGGGCTCCCATTCCCACCTCCCACAGCGGCTTGGACCACAGATGATTTTGAAAAATAACCTTGAGATCTGCCCATGGCTCAGATCCTCACCTAAGGACCAGGACAACGATGCTGCCCTCCCCGTATGTCTCCCTTGCCTACAAGGGCGCTGGGGAAAGGGCTGTTTCACACCGTGCAAGGGGGTAACTCCTGCCACAGAAGGGCCCCATCATTGTTTGGGGAGCTCAAAGCATCAGCACTCTACAAACTGGAATTAAAAAAAACCCAACCAGTCCAAACCCCAGGATGCTGCCTGTCCACAGCTGCCAGCCCAGAATCCCACCCTGAATCACCGGGCGTACAGAAGGATGCTGAGGTGCAGCACCCATCCCTACCGCTGTGATTGTCAACACCTGGTGAAACCTCACCCCTCCCTCTACCCGCTTCTGGGGCTACTGCTCCGATCCGCACACATCAATTAAAAAATGACAAACGGCATCCTCATCACAAATGAAAAGGCAGCAGCACCAAGAAACCACCCTCCCCCCAGGAGAAACCCCAGCAAACGACATGGCACGCGCTCTGTCGCAGCAGCCAGAGGAACCTTTCAGGAGAAGGAGCACTCCGCCTCGGCGCAGGACTGGTCCCCAAAGCTCAGGTAAACCCAGAGAAAAGCTTTGCTGGCTCAGAACCCGGCGCACGCTGAATGTAAAGGATGCAGGATGGTATCACCTGGGCTCTCCCCAGGGCTCTCTTGGAGATAGTCCAGAGGAGAGCCACAAAATTAATCAGAGGGCTGGAGCACCTCCCCTACGAGGACAGGCTGAGAGAGTTGGGGTTGTTCAGCCTGGAGAAGAGAAGGCTCCGAGGAGACCTAATAGCAGCCTTCCAGTACCTGAAGGGGCTACAGGAGAGATGGGGAGGGGCTCTGCATCAGGGGGTGTAC